>CAUYLG010033923.1:0-91443 GCA_963573385.1 Cacajao melanocephalus
TATTTACTTTAAGAAGAACGCTACTCTAGTTTCTTTTTTAAGTATCAATCTTACTTGGTACAATTATTATTATTTGTTTAATCTTATGCTATATACTTACTTATAAGAACAATTCATAAAAGTTTTTACAGGCACATATAGAAAATGGAGAGTATCTGTATTATAAATAAACGTTCCTGGTTTCTAGGGTATAACAAATTAAGATCTGGTTGAATATTTGAAAACCAGACTAAAAACCTATCTAGCTTAATGGTTTTGGCATTCCAGAGTGGCCGCCATCTCTAATCCCACATGCTCTTCTTACAAAATTATCTTTGACCTTCTTTCATTGAGAGACAGGATCTGCTTCTTTCCCTTGGAATTCAGAGGGCTGATGACTCCTACAGAAATGATGCAAAGTGGCTTCTGAGGCCAGGTCGTAACAGTACGAAAGAAAGAAGGCTTTCTTTCCCCAGGTTGTTCATATTTGGAATGGGACCATGACATAAGGAAGGCCAAGTAGCCACACAGTGAGGCCATGTATAGGTGCACCTGCCAACAACCCTAATGGAGGTCCCAGGCAACGGCTGGTACCAAGTGACATGTGAGTGAGCAAACCTTCAGATAATTGTAGCTCCAGCTGTTGAGTCATCCTTAGCCTTTGAGACTTCCTAGCTTAGGCCCCAGATATTGGGAGAAAAGAAACAAGCTTTCCCCATCATGCCAACTGCAAATTCCTAACCACAGAATGCATGAGCAAAACATATTTGTTTGTTTTAAGCCACTAAGTTTAAGATGGTTTGTTACATAGAAATGGATACTAGAACAGCGGTAATCATTAACTTTTCTGCTTATTTAAAAATACTTTTTTTTTCGAGATAGAATCTTGTTCTGTCACCCAAGCTGGAGTGCAGTGGCATGATCATGACTCATTATAGCCTCAAACTCCTGGGCTCAAGTGATCTTTCCAATTCAGCTTCCCAAGTAGCTGGGACTATGCCACCACACCTGGCTAATTTTTGTATTTTGTAGAGATGGGGTTTTATCACGTTGCCCGGGCTGGTCTCGAACTCCTGAGCTCAAGTGTTCTGCCCACCTTGGCCTCCCAAAGTATTGGGATTACACTTTTGCAGGTGTGAGTCACTGCCAAGTACTTAAAAAAAACAAAACAACCCTCCTCCACTAAAATAGCCATGGCAACATATGGTTTTATTTTGCTTTTTGGTGGTTTTTTTGAGACAGGGTCTGGCTGTGTCGCCTAGGCTGCAGTTCAGTGGCACAATCTCAGCTCACTGCAACCTCTGCCTCCTAGGTTCAAACAATTCTCCTGTCTCAGCCTCCCGAGTAGCTGGGATTACAGATGTGCACCACCATGCCTAGCTAATTTTTGTATTTTTAGTAGAGACAGGGTTTTACCCTATTGTTCAGGCTAGTCTCAAACTCCTGACCTTGTGATCTGCCTGCCTCAGCCTCTCAAAGTGCTGGGATTACATGCATAAGCCACCATGCCCAGCCAACATTATGGTTTTTTTAAAAATTAAACTTCATAGTAAAAAAACAAATAGTATATGAATTAAAGAATTTGAAAATTAATATTTTCAAAAGTACCAATCAATATTTATTGATGTTTTTGGTCGGGCACAGTAGCTCACACCTGTAATCCCAGCACTTTGGGAGGCTGAAGCAGGCAGATAATCTGAGGTCAGGAGTTCAAGACCAGCCTGGCCAACATGGTGAAACTCCATCTTTACTGAAAATACAAAAATTAACTGGGCATGGTGGTGAGCACCTGTAATCTCAGTTACTTGGAAGGCTGAGGCAGGAGAATCACTTGAACCTGGGAGACGGAGGTTGTAGTGAGTTGAGATGGTGCCACTGCATTCCAGCCTGGGTGACAAAGAAAAAATTAATATATATAAAATTATACACACACACACACACACACACACACGTTTTTAAAAAGGTTTGGGAGTAGATTATTAGGTTATTAGCACCATTAAGGTAGAACAGATCCTGTGTTTCTTACCAACAGAATTTAAAGCCACACTATGCAGCACACAATTTCAGAACATAGTTTTGATTCAATTATGATCATGAACCACTTACCCATCTAAACAACAACAAAATAACTTCTGAAAACAGAGGAGTCAGTTTGGAGCCTACTGCAGTAACTTTTTTTTTTTTGAGACAGAGTCTGTCTCTGTTGCCCACGATGGAATACACTGGCGTGATCTCAGCTCACTGCACCTCTGCCTCCCTGGTTCAAGCCTCCTATCTCTCAGCCTCTGGAGAAGCTGGGACGACAGGTGTGCACCACCATATCTGGTCATGTTTTGTACTTTTTGTAGAGATGGGGTTTTACTATGTTGCCCAAGCTGGTTCTGACCTCCTGGGCTCACACAATCCGCCTGCTTTGGCCTCCCAAAGTGCTGAGATTACAGGTTTGAGCCACTGAGCCCGGCCCTACTACAAGAACTTTTAAAGGTTAACCTCAAAATAAAAAATTACTTCTAAGTAATTATACATAAAATCTAACACATTCACAATTAAGTGCATCTTATTCATGTACAGTGGGACTACTGGGTTGGTTTGTGAGAATCCCACTGACATTTGCCTTCCTACCCACTAAAGAAGTTGTGGCTGCTTTCCCTACAGGACAATAGCTCTTCCATATAGCAAAGATCTGGATGATTTTGTCTATTAAGTCAGAACCATTCCTATTGTTATGTGGTGAGAACTAAGATCAAGAGAACTGGAAACAATGGGAGAAGACAAATATACCTATGACTTCAACAAAGCTTGAGAAGAGGATTCTAAGTCTACTGCTATTTTCACCATTTGAAATCTTATTTAAAATACACCTTAACAGGAACACCGAGCTTGACATTACTGCTATATGAGGGGCAGAGGAGGAAGCAAGATAAGATAAAAGCATGTCATCTGTGATGCCTTCTAATACGACTAACTGGTTTACTGTAATACTGAAGAATTCAGATGACTGCCTGGGGTGGTAAAAATCACAATGATCTTTAATTATTTAAATATTTAAAAAATTTTTACCATTCAAGGTGGGGTGGTAGATGTTTTTCTTTTCTTTTTTTTTTTTTTTGAGACAGAGTGTTGCTCTGTTGCCCAGGCAGGAGTGCAATGGTGTGAATTCAGCTCACGGCAACCGCCACCTCCTAGGTTCAAGTGATTCTCATGCCTCAGCCTCCCAAGTAGCTGGGATTACAGGTGCATGCCATCTCGACCAGATAATTTTTGTATTTTAGTAGAGACGTCGTTTCATGTTGGCCAGGCTAGTCTAAAACTCCTAACCTCAAGTGATCCACCATGCCCGGCCTGGATGTTTGTTTCAATCTGAGATTTTTGTTTTGTTTTGTTGTGTTTTAGATAGGGTCTCACTCTGTTGCCCAGGATGGAGTGCAGTGGCACGATCTCGGCTCACTGCAACCTCTGTCTCCTGGGTTCAAGCAATTCTCCTGCCTCAGCCAACTGAGTAGCTGAGATTACAGGTGTGCACCATACCTGACTAATCTTTGTGTTTTTTGGTAGAGACAGGGTTTCACCATGTTGGCCAGGCTGGTCTTGAACTCTTGACCTCAAGAGATCCATCCACTTTGGCCTCCCAAAGTGCTGGGATTACAGGTCTGAGACATCATGCCTAGCCTCAATGCAAAATTTTAAAATGTCTTTTAGAATCATCCTTCATTGATTAAGCACTTACTTTTATTCATCCCTGAGGCTGAGAAATAGTTTCCTAGGTTCAAGCAGCTTCCCAGAAGTTGGGTCATGGGGTCTTCTGTGTCCAGTTATATAACATGCAGCACTAGACACATGTTGCACTCATGCATACAATTCTCCTTTAATATGCTTATACTCCAAGTTAAATTTCATTATTCATAAATTTCTGGGCAAGTAAATGTCCTCTAGGTTTTTTGACGGCTGATTCTCTCAATCTGTTCAAAGCCCACCTCTCAGGAATCTGCTAAGAGCCTTAGTGTTTTTCCTCTACACTCATCCCCATTTTCTGTGGGATTTTTATTGCAGAAGGGGGAAAGATACAAATTAACAATGTAGACTGAACAATTGGGATAAAAATCTTCCCTCCCCAAAATGGTCACTGTCCAAAACGTAAAATCATGAATCATGGAGAGAACAGTTAAGCCTGTAACTGCGGGTTTTGGGAAGGACACATGGCCCAGTTAGTCAGGAATGAAGACACAATGCTTGTGCTAAGAGGGCTTTCAAACAGTAGTTGTACAATGAAAGCGAGTGCACATCTCTGAATTTTCCATGCATGAATGTGCATACATGTATACAATTCAGCTTTTCCTTGTCTCTCCAGACTTTTGCTCCAATCTGCTCATTGCAGTCCTAGCTCCTCCTTCCACAAGTGAAGAGGAAGGAAAAAGAGCTCAATAAACCATCACCAAACTATGATCAGACCCATATTCATGAAGTTCTTGATTTTCTAAGCTCTCACAGGAGCCTTTTAAATGTTCACTCAGTCCCTGTGAGTCCTTCTGCATTTGTTTTAGGATATATCATATAGCTATGGTTTTTTGCTTCACATCCTTAGCATTGCCATGTCAATTGAACTGGGTACCAACAACCATTTGCTACTTCTGTAAGATAGAATTAAAGGTCTAGGGCCTTCTGCTAGACAACCGTGGCTTTTGTGTTATCCTTCAGATTCTAAGGTTATGGCTTTCTAAGTATTAATCTGTGTTAAGGGTGGTTCTAGTTGGATATTATTTCTTCTACTCCTTGAGCTCTGGCTGTACACTCTGTACCTAACTGCTATAGAATCTGGCATCCTGTGGATGCCATTTGATGGCTTCTGTATAAAACTGGCATGGCTTGGAGATAGTCCCATTTCTGAAACCACTCATTGCCTTTACTCTTCTCTTCCAAAATCAGGTCAGGGTTTACATACGCCAACTGATTTTGCTCCTTCCAGATTAATTCCTAACTATGGACAATTCTTGTATATATCTGGGATTCAGTGTTCTTCCAAAGATTTATTAGAGAAATGAATGGTATTCTCGTACTTCTCCTCTTTGAAGTAAGAGATGTCAACTGGGAAAAAGCTTTTACTCTCTATCTTTAGTACAGTCTGTTTTCTCTTCTAACTTCAATGGACTTCTCACAAAGCTCTTAGGATTTATTGTGGCTTATTTTCTCAAAGCACACCATGCCTTGATTGACAGGATATAACAGCAGAGTCCACATCTTTAACTCAGTCACACTGTTCAAGGCTGTGTCAAATCTTACAGGCAGCATTTTCCAACTCTTTCTTTACAGTTCTTCCTTCTTGTTCTCTGGAAGATCCTTCCCGACTTGCTCCAGTTTGGACTCCTTTCTGAGAAGAGGTAGTGGTGTCAGTGTCACAGCTTCTTTCTCCTCACACACACTGCCCAGTCTACTGTATGAACACTGAAAATTGTCATGACTTGGGCATTTTTCATGCCCAGATCACACGGTTTATTGCATGGTTTTTAGTTACCTATGAACAGAATCACCAAGCAATGGTCTTATCGTAGAGTTGATTTCCAAACATTGGTGGAGATTAGGCATGTTGAAAGGGTTTGTCAGCGTCCTCTCTTCCAGACAAGCATCCAGGTTTTTAAACCCTCTTTGAGCTAAGGGATTATTTATGTTATGTTTTAAGCCCTCCTCAAGGGCTCACCTGGATTCTTTAAGCCAGTTTAAGAACTCAAGTTTGCTTTCTACAAATTTATCCCTTGTATCAATCAGGCTTTCAGACAACAATTTTACAGGCTTCCTCCTAAGGCTTCTCGTGGTAGTCTCCTTTCTTGAGATAGGTTAATGGTTCTCAGCAGGGGGTGATCTTGCCCTGTAGAGAACATTTGGCAATGTCTGGAGATATTCTCTTTTTTATTGTGGTAAAACACACATAACATACACAATTTCAACCATTTTGAAGTGTATAATTCAGTGGCATATAGTACACTCACAATGTTGTGTAATCATTACCACTATCTAGTTCCAGAACATTTTCATCAGCCCAAGAGGAAATCCCATACCGATTAAGCAGTCACTCTCAATTCCCCTCTTGTCTAAACTTGTGGTCACCACTGATCTGTATCCTGTCTTCATTCATTTGCTATTCTGGACATTTCACATAAGTAGAAAAATGCAATATATGACCTTTCCTGACTTCTTAAACTTTACAGATTTTCAAGGTTCATCCATGTTGTGGCATGTGTCAGTACCTTATTATTTTTTTTTGGAGATGGAGTCTGGCTCTGTCACCCAGGCTGGAGTACAGTGGCGCAATCTTGGCTCACTGCCACCTCCACCTTCCAGGTTCAAGTGATTCTCCTGCCTCATCCTCTGGAGTAGCTGGAACTACAGGTGTGCACACCACCATGCCCAGCTAATTTTTCTATTTTTAGTAGAGACAGGGTCTCACAATGTTGGCCAGGCTGGTCTCGAACACCTTACCTCAAGTCATCTGCCTGCCTCAACCTCCCAAAGTGCTGGGATTACAGGCGTGAGCCACCACACCTGCCCAGTACCTCATTTTTTTATGGCTGAATAAGTTACTATATGACCAGATCATGTTTTCCTTATTCATTCATCAGCTGATAAACATTTTAGTTGCTTCCACTTTTCGCTATTATAGACATTTTTGGATATCATGACTTGGAAGATGGTAATGGCATCTTGTAGAGAGATATCACGAATGTTGTAAATATTCTACAGTGCAAAAAGATAGCTCTCACCACAACAAGGAATTTTCCAGTCCAAAATGCCAACAGTCCTGAGGTAGAAAAACCCTGGCATCCACTGCAGAGTGATTACTACAGAGCAAATGTTCTGGGGATCTCACTTTACAGATTCTGAGTAACACCTGAATGAATGTTATCAGCACTCAGGGCATTATTGCTTTTCTATTTCAGTAGATTTCTCTAAGCTACTAGAACTCTGGCTCCCTTACCCCTTCTTCCCTGGCTTACTGTAGCTGAATGCCTGTTGAAGGCTACTGGACCCTTCTATAAACTTGTATAAACTTGAAGTCCAAACCATCATCTTTGCTTTCAACAGGCATCTGCTTTTAATCTCAGAAACTCCTCTCTTTCATCTCAGGATCTGGCTCCTGTCAGAGGATAATTCTTTCCTAACCATAACATTTATACATCTTGAGCTTTTAACACAAATTAGAACATGTCCTTACATGCATTATTACATTTAATTATCATAATAATCTTATGCACTTGGCATTATTCTTATTTTTATTTCAGATATAAGCCGTAGATTTGTTAAATAACTTGCCCAAAGTGGTTAGTCAATGGCAAAGCAGGCCTTCAAGGTTAGGTCTAATTCTCACACAAACTTTTTTACCCCAGTGTTATACACTCTGGGCATCTATCACATTTGGCTAAAAATCACAATTAATGCAGGAATGAATCCTGTGTAGTAATAAAGCTTGGGTCTACTGAAGGAAGTCCTGGCAAATTTTTTCACTCACTCTTAAAATAATCACTCAGAGAAGTGCCTGGGTTGCTTTCAGTCAGTTAGGAGGAGCAGAAAGATCAAAAGAAATACAAAACCCAAAGAATATAATAAGAAGCATTTCTCTCCTGTCAAAATCCTCACTGTAGGACAATTATTTTTACAGCTATAATTAATTCCCAAGGAACTTTGGGGAGCTAGAAAGCTTGGCCTCGAACTGGGAGCACACTGGATACTTTTGTGTAACCATCTTGGTGACTTTCATTATTCTCTTCTATTAAAGAATTTTATATCTTTTGTGTGTGTTGATGTCTTTCCCTCACTCATATCATTGTCCTGCTGGAACCAGACAGACAGCAAACTTTTTGAATGCAGGAACTCTCATTAATTCTTGTAGTGCATATAGTATCTCAAACACAAAAGTTCAAAAATGTTTGTTAAGTAATACAATTCTGCAAGTATCTCAGGGCCTTTTTGTCATGTAAATGTTCATATTTAGTGCTTCTCACCAAACAAATATCTAGAATAACCAAACTAACTATGAGCATATCACCTCAATTACCTCAGCAGAAACTTACAACCTAAGAACCTAGTCCTAGAAAATTGCATTGCCCTAGACAGTATGGGTGCTTTACCCTTTTTGGAAAGGACTACATGAAAAATGAAACCAGACACAAGAAGCATCATTCTTAATAAAAACATATGTTTGCACATTTTCTTATACTTGCTTCATGACAACATGTTAGTAAGTGCAGAAGCTGTATGAAAAAGATGCAACTCCAGAAATCATCATAGCAAAGAAGCTTCAAAGCTTAGCTGTAAGTCAATGGCAGAGGCAGGATTTGAACTCTGCTACTAACACCTTGTTAGTCTACACCGCTACATTTAGGTCAATGAGCCTATTAATGTGATGCTGCATAGTAGCTAACTCAGTAGAAACTTTTAATCAAGTAGCGAGAATGGGTAATATCAAGGGAAAAAGAGCTTTCTTTGCCCTGTTTGCTAGACTGATTTTATGAGAAAGTGATATATTTACTATTTACTGCTAAATTTTCATACTTTTTCTTATTATTTAACAAGCAACACCTACCTAGAAAAGCTCATTCTTCAAACCACAGGAACTTAATTATGCTTTCCACAAAATTTACATTTTCCTAAAACATTACATTCAAATTTTAAAAATAGCATAACTTATTTGGCATATCTGTAAATTAGAATTATTAGTAATGTTCCATCTGGAAAGCTTTCATGACATATTGCTAAGGATATTATTCATAGCCTTTTCACTCTTCTCTTTTACCTTTGTCTATATTATTTCAAATTCTGGTGATGTTAAAATTCTACTTACTTCTTCATTTTGAGGGGTTGCAGCAGGTCGTTCTAAATCCAGAAAATCTAGTGGTCTTTCACTTAGCGTAAGTACACGAGGTGGTGTTTTTAGTGCCAGGGGTTTAAAGGGAGTTGATTGAATAAGGTCAAGATCTGCTGGTCTTGAAAATGAAACATCTTCATTATTTCCTAGGAGTTAAGGAGAGAGAGAGAGAGAAAAGAAAAGCAGGGAGGTTTCTTAAAAAGAGAGTGATTTTTGTTAAAAATATATTTGCCTGCTGCTTTTGAATCATTATCTCCCAATAAGCATTAGCTTCTTTCAAAATACGCTTCCAGCATGTAAGAACTGACATTTCACTAATATTTATTACTGTGGTATAGAAATGATAAAGAAATTATGCAATACACAATATATGACCAAAAAACTGGTATCTAGAATATATAAAACTCTTACAACACCCAGTTTTTCAAACTGACAAAACATTTGAATAGATACTTCACAACGAATACATATAAGTAGCCAAAAAGCACATAAGCATATGTTCAAAACTATTAATAATTAGGGAAATAGAACTAAAATCACAACATGGCCCTACACACCCACTCAAACAGCTAAAATTTAAAAGACTGACAATACAAAACGTTGGCAAGGCTGTGGAACAACTGAAACTCACACAGCACTGATAGAATGGAACATGGTACAAGAATTTGGAAAACAGTTTAGCAGTTTTTCAAAATGCTGAAAATAACTTGTAGTATATGATCCAGCAATTTCACTCCTAAAGATATGAAAACATGTCCTCACAAAGACTTGAACCTCAGTATTCACAGTGGCTTTAATCCTAACAGCCTCAAACAAAAAGGAATTAATGAATGAAGATGAATGGATAAATTATGGTGTATCTAAAGTGAAATATTACTCAGTAATAAAACTGAATGAACAACTGATAAATGCAACAACAGAAGAATCTCAAAAACGTTACATTGAACAAAAGAAGACAGGTAAGAACATATACTCTATGATTCCATTTACATGAAACTCTAGGAAAGACAAATCGAGTTTCTGCCTATAGAAAGGAGACTATGGTTGCCTAGAGTTGAGGGGTAGGGACTGAGTGAGAAAGAGGCACAAGGGAACCTTGTGGAGTAAAAAATGGTCTGTATTTGGACTGTGGTGGTGGTTATATGGGTGTTCACTTTTGTCGAAACTCAACAGGTATACACTTAAAAATGTGTATATTTTATGTGTGTAAAACTTCAATAATTAGTTGAATTACTAAAAAATACTTTGAAATTCAGACTATAATAATGAATAGAAATGTCAAAAGTGTAAAGTTGCATTTTCCAACCCCTTTTCTCAGTAACATTAAAAAAAACTCCAAAGTTTTCATAGAAATATGTAAAATAAAGATTTAACAGGCAACCTTCTAAAGAAAGGTGAAATACCTGCTACAACAATCCTCTCCGGAACCTGCATTATCACACTAGCATTTGGAACTCCTTCTTGGAATCCTTGTTCCAGGTCGGCATTTGGCGGTGCTACTTTTAACTTTTCTGGGACCCTCATTCGCTGACTAATGCCTTCAGTATATTCCATTTCGTACTGAATTCGACTAATTTCTGCCATCTCAGCAGCAGTGGGAGAAGGAAATGCTGCCCCACTCACCCTGTGGGAGAAAAATTTAAAGACAGGGCTGACCAAGTGTTATAATAATCAGTTTCTTCTACGTAATGAAGTTAGAAGACAATACCTTATAGAATGAGCGAAAGGAAACTTCTCATTTGCAAGTGCTGAACATATAAAAAGGAAAAAATAAATGATGAAAGAAAATGCTTTCCTCAACAAAATGCCTTCTTGCTTATCAGCTGAAATTGTACCTTGAGGATACTGCTTAGGAGCAAATTTTTTAAATTATTATAGAACAACAATACAAATGTGGACATACACATACACACACACTCTCTCTCTCTGAATAAATATGCATGCTGCTTATAACTAAAAAATGCCTGAAATAAAATTTAAATTCAAATTTCCTCATCAATTTGAGGGAAAGCTGCTTGGACTTAAAAAAAATTAAAATTAGAAACTGCTGTCATGCATGAAAAAATAAAACCTTTAAATGACAAATGCACCTGTTATTCAAAACCTTTAAATGATGATGCATAAGATGAACTCTGAATTTACTAAAAAAGAAGATGCAACTCCCTGAAAATTACATCACAAATTAAAACTTCTTCTAATGACTGAGATGCAATGAATACCAAATACAGAATTTGTAATAATAAATTCTAATGCTTGTATTCATCTTTGGAGGGATTTAAAGTTTTACCCTATTAATTTGTACTTAATATCACATTTACATGTGTTATTTTTTTAATGCAGTAGAAAAGACTGTTGCTGCCAAATACAAAATGCTTATAAAAATGTAAAAGAGCATGGTCAACCTACAGCAGTAAGTGTTAAAGCCATCGTCTCTCAAATCTCTATTACCAGCTCAGCTGAATAAAATTTCACTGACCTTCCTAGTGGTGTGTCACTGCTTGTTCTTTTACTCATTTTAATACAGTAAATACACGTCTATAATAGCTATTAAAATACTGCTACCCTGTAGTTCAGTTTACTTTACACAACAATTCCCCTACACATTTGAACTTTTTTTGGAGGTGTACATAACAACACGGACACTGCTTTTCCAGCTGTAAAAAAGAAAGAATAAAAATCAGTATTTCAACAATTCATTTCACAAGAAAACTATGAATAAAAGTAAATACTTAAAATTACTTTGGGATTTGAACATGACTTGGGGCTTGATTTGAGAAACCATTTTCCAATCTAACCTAAGAAGAGTTTTTCTATACCTTGAGAATCATAAAGACAGCTTTGAGCACAGTCGGTCTTAAGATTTTGCAAATAGGATAGAGAAGCTGTATCAAATGTATATACAAATGTGAAGCCAGATTAGAAAAAAAAATACTGCCATAAAACTCCTCTAATTATACTCCAAAGGGGAAAAATCCTGTTTTTAGACTAAGCCCAAATGAAGAAATCATGAAGGGGCTACAAAGGGAAAAAGTAAATATAACTGAGGTAGCCTACAAATTTGATGTGTGAGTAAGTTTCTTTAAATAGAAATAAACTTCAAAATTTAGTGTAAACTTCAAATGGAAATTACACTAAATTTTCAGCAAAGATATTATATATAAATTAAGGGCATAAAAAGTTAAAGACAGCATACATGACTTAACCATGGCTAAGGGATTTCCTAAACTCCCTGCTGGAGATATAGCCCCACCCTAATCCCCTGCCTCACTCAGATGCCTAGAAGAGCTCTTAGAGGTTGCTCAGGATGCTCAGCCCCGGCAGCTTATGACTGCTAACTCACGTTTTCATTCTTTATCAAAACATCTCTGGGGACACAGATCTTTAAGGATTTGGCATGCAGATGATTTAAAGACTAAGAAAATAAGCCCAAAGGGACAATTTTTACTCACAAATGTGTACCAACTACTGCTTGCTATGTGGCACTATCTGCTTCTGTGCTTCATATTAAATCCTTTAACTTGCTTCAGTGTGCATGTGCTGGATTGAGAGCCACTTTTGTCCCTGGGGAAGAAAAACAGGGGCTAATTGAGAAACTAGATGATACCCACTAGAGACTCACTGTTGGAAATTTTCCAAATGGTCTAACAGTCACAGAGATGCACAAGCTGACATCAAGAGACCGGTAAAAGAAAGAAAAAATGAAGCTTACCACCAATCTTAATCCCACAGATGGGCCCTATGACTATTCATTAGGCAAGGCAATATAAAAGACTAGCTCTGTCATTGTTTCTGATTTGTATTTAGAAAAATGTGGCAGATGAAAAATATGTTAAGTTTAAACGAATCTAATACTTAGGTATATATACGTATATAGAGACACACATATGTTAAAAGGAACAAATGCATTGATTAAATTTTTTTTTTCTGCCACCCAGGCTAGAATGCAATGGAGCAATCACTGCTCACTGCAGCCTTGATCTCAGGGGCTCAAGTAATCTTCCTACCTCAGCCTCCTGAATAGCTGGGACTACAGGTGTATGCCACCACACCCAGCTAATTTTTGTAATTTTGTAGAGACAGGGTCTGACTATGTTGCCCAGGCTGGTCTCAAACTCCTAAGCTCAAGAAATCCTCCGGCCTTGGTCTCCCAGAGTGCTGGGATTACAGGTGTAAGCCACTGTGCCTGGCCTGTTTAAATTTTCATTCACTTAAAATATTAAAATTTTGAACCAGTAATGCATGTACTCGGTACAAAATACACAAGATATACAGAGAAAAGGAAACGTCCAACTTCCAATCCTATCCTTAATCACCCAGGTTCCCACAGGCAACCTTTATAATCAATTTTTGTGCATCATTCTAGATGAGATGCTCTTCTAACACTTGTGTCTCAAACACAGTAAAAGCTCATATTCAGAACTAACACTGAAAAGAGCTACCTCAAAAAGATTATAGCCTTGGGGCATTATAAATTGAAGTTTTATAGTAATAAAAGAGAAGAAAGTGGCTAGAATCTCAGTATCTTCTTGAAATGTGCTTTCTCTGAATTCGATTCATTGCATTTCAGTCTTCTTAGGAACTTTCTACTAGCACATCTTGTAGGTCTCACTAGCACACTTCGTTACTTCGTTCTACAGCAACATCATTTTTTTTTTTTTTTTTGGAGAAAGTCTCGCTCTGTTGCCCAGGCTGGAGCACTGTAGCACAATCTCAGCTTACTGCAACCTCTGCCTCCCAGGTTCAAGCAATTCTTCTGCCTCAGCCTCCCAAGTAGCTGGGACTACAGGCACACACTGCCATGTCCAGCTAATTTTTTTTGTATTTTTAGTAGAGACAGAGTTTTACCGTGTTGCTCAGGCTAGTCTCAAACTTCTGAGCTCAGGCAATCCACCTGCCTCGGCCTCCCAAAGTGCTAGGATTATAGGCGTGAGCCACTGCACCCAGCCAGCAGCATCTTTCTTACGTGAATCTCTGAGTTTGTAAAAAACCATTCACTTAGAAAATAAAGGTGGATACTAAAATGCCAACTTCTGGAAAAAAGCCAAATTCTCCTGTAGCTGAACTACTTGAATTTAAAAAGTAACTGGAACTTTTCTAATAAGATTTAACACTGTACTATCCCAATTATTGGGTTTTCTGCTTAAAACCAATCAAAATCTAATTTTTTCTCCCTCAGTAGACTATGGCTTTTCTGACAATATCTTTTGGCAATAAATAAACTTCTCATTTAGTGTTATGTTAATTCCAGAAGTTTTGTAGCTTAGAATCCAGTAGGCAACCCAGACGTGATTCTGTTGTATAACCTAACAAATGAGACAAAAATCTCTCCTAGAATCACAGATGATTTCAGATTTCTACTTTCTAAGCCCAGTGGTTCCTGAACACCAGTAACTAACTTACCAACTTCATGGTTTTTTTTTTCCCCCATGTTCACAGAGTACATTTACTTTTAGCTAGTTAATTTTTTTAACTCCACATTTTAAAATCTTAAATAAATGTATTGTAAAAGAAAATTTTGAGTCACTACCTTAAACCATGGCTGTACATATATAAATACAGATTGCAAAAACATCCTATTACAAAAAAATCCTCATCCACATACTGCCTAGAGTCAAGTCACATATCACTAGTGGAAAGTGTACCCATTTTGGGACACAATGATTCTAGCACAATTTTCTCATTTTCTACATTAGAACACTGGAACCCAGAAAGCCAAGGAAGTCACTGAAACAACTTGCGTCAAACTGATTGTGGTTGCAAATGTTTATATACTTCTCTAACTAAAAACAAAAACAAAACAACTCCAGTCCTTCATCACCTACTGTGTGAATCTAGTTCACATAAATGGGCCTCTCTGCACATCCTGTTTCAGTTCTCTTTCCAAAAAAAAACGATATTTAAAAAGTCACTGCAAACTTTGAAAACTATATATTAATGACCTTTAAAATAAGGCTATGAAGCCACAAAAAAGTTTCAACACCCGAAGAGAGGAGAGCGTCAACTAAGCTTTGTAATTCTGAAAGGAGGCAGCTCTATCAGACAGGAAGGGAAAGAACACAATTTCCTTTTGGAAATAATAGCAAAACTAAAATACAAGCCTTTGAAACCAAAAGATAGTAGGTCCCCCAAGCAATTTAATTGCATGAGAAAAGACTACTAAGTATAACTAAATCGTCCTAATTTTCCTAAGTTTTTCTTTTGGGATCTCATTAGCTAACGGAATTGAGGCAGAAAAAAATGTTTTTCACCCAGGGAAAGAAAACATTCGGAAGCATTCTAAGTTTCTTGGTGGATAAGAGGCCTGAATACAAATGGTTCTATGTTTGGGCAGAAGAGCCAGAAAGCTTTTTTCTTAATCTTCTGCAATTAAAACACAATTCTTAATCTTCTGGCAGAAGAGCCAGAAAGCTTTTTTCTTAATCTTCTGCAATTAAATTTCAGAGCACTTTTGAAAGGGTGCTCTTCCTTTGGGAATGCCCTTTGCTGTAACTTTGTAGGACGTAGCCAGGGGTTTTCTTTTACAATAATGGCACAAGTCCTGCAGAGAAAGGTCAGCAGCTCATAAACCGCAGCTTCCCTCCAGCTTCCCAGCTCCAGGAATGAAACCCGAGGAGCAACTGCCTGCAAGCCACACCTGCGAGCAAGGATGCTCACAGACGGACAGGGTGGCCCGCAGCCACCCGTGATGCCACGACCTAGGCTTCCAACAAGGCCCTTCTTTGGCCGCAAAACAACACAAAAACCTCCTTTTAAACAGGGCAGGTTTAAGGTCATTCTGGAAGGTGTCAGGGCCTTGGCAGAGAAGGACAAGTGAAGACTTGCAAAGCTGGGACTCCCGCTGCTTCCCAAACTCCTAGTTTTTAGTCGGAAAAGTCCGGATTCATCCACAAAACGAAACGCCGAACCACTCAGGGCGAAGAGGTTAGCCCAAAACACCTGCAGAAGAAGGCGCTTCTCTCCCTCGCTCTCCTAGGGGACGCAAGGTCCCGGGGAGGAGAAAAGGGCAGGGCTGAAGGCAAGAGGCCCGGGGACCAGGCTCCGACCACGGAGACACTACAGGCGGGCCCGGGCCACCGCGGGTCCTTCTGTTGGCCGGAGGGTCTCTGCGGCGGCGCTAGGCCTGACAGTAAGCTCGGGCGGCGGGTCGGGGGTCGGGGAGACGTCAGCACTCACCCCTGGGCCCACAGGAGGGTCCCGGCGAGGACCGCCGCCCTCCGGCTCCCGAGACGCTCGAGTGGGCGCTCTCAGAGGCCGTTGGCCTAGAGCACGGAGGCGCCCAGGCACAGCACCAGCGAAGCAGCCCGGAGAGGGCCAGGGCAGAAGCGCGAAAGGCCGGGGCGGGCCCCTTCAGGGAGCCGTAGCGGAAGCGGGTTCGTGGTCATGTGACGCGGAAAAGGGCGGACGTGGGGCCCTCGCACAGCAACGAGGCTAGGAGAAGCGATGCGCAGACATCTTTGTTGTGGGCGAAGCGGGCTGACCTGAGGTAACGCTTCTTTCAGTTAAGTTTAATTCACGCTTCGGCTTTATTAGATTTTGTAATCTTTAAGAACCTGGTGTTTGCAAGGTAAACGTTCGGTAGCCAATTAAAATAACTGTTTCAGGACCATCTGCATCAAAATTTCTATGCTGTGAGGCTTAAGAATCCTCATATGTAAATCAGCTCCACGAGTGATTCCACGCATTCCAACTTGATTACTCCTTAAGACCTCTGATGTTCAGACCTTGTCTTCCATGAGAATACCGAGAAGGGGAAGTTAGATTTCACAGTAGTTGGCAGCGTCCTTTAGCTTTGGGAGAGCGCTGTCTGCATGTGACCACCCAACCACAGACTCTCCCCCAGGAAGCCCTCGCTTAGAGCTCCTGGTACCATGCTTGCCAGTTTGGGAAGGAACTGAAGCCAAATAATGGAGTATTTTGTATACCTCGGTTTTCACAAACACCTAAAGGTGTACACATGACTAATGTACTCCTCTACAATCTAATTGATACTCTAGAGATGTTACCGTTTTTCAAAATGATTTGGGAAGCCCTCTGAATTGCGTTCTTTGGCTTCTTAACACTGGTGGAGGGAAAGTAAAATATTTCCTCCTCTCTCTTGGGGTCTTGGCTGGGCCTAAGAATTAAACTGATGTTGAGGAAAAGAGTCAAACTCTGTAAAATGTTTGAAGAGATTTATTCTGAGTCAAAGATGAATGACCGTGGCCCATGACAAAGCCCTCAGGAGGTTCTGAGAATGGGTGCCCAAGGTGGTTGGGGAACAGCTTGGTTTTATATATTTTAGGGAGGATGAGACATGAATCAAATACATTTAACAAATACATTGGTTTGGTTCAGAAAGGCGGGACAACTCAAAACAGGGGCTTCCATGTAGGTAAATTTAAACATTTTCTGGTTGACATTTGAAGACCTGGGATCCACAGAAAGGAAATGTTCAGGTTAAAATAAAAGACTGTGGAGACCAAGGTTCTTTTGAAGCCTTACAGTGGCTGCCCTTAGAGACAATAAATGACAAATGTTTCCTATACAGATCTTTAAAAGGTGCTAGACTCCTAGGTAATATCTTTAGGATTGGCAGAACCTGGAAGAAAATGATCTAGCTATGTTAATAGAGATTCTATACAGATGCAGATTTTTCCCCCAGTAAAGGACAGCTTTGCAGGGCCATTTCAAGATATGGCAAAACAAAAAACAAAAAACAAACAACAACAACAACATGTTTTGGGGTAAAATATTTTGATTTTCTTTCTTGTCTCATAATGTGATGCCAGCGTCGGATTGGAAAGTAAGTCACAATATATAGAGTTAAATAAAACCCATCTGATGAGAATGTATGAATTGTGGGGCATGACTCCCTAGACCAGGTAGGTAGGAATTTGAGCAAGATAAAATCAGAGCTTAGTCCCCACTGACATGAAACAGAGACATAAAATATAACAGGAGGAAAGCATACAAATTTTATTTAATAATTTTTACATGTACTTTGGAGCCTTCCCTAGAAAAAATGGATACCCAAATTAACAGTTGGACCCTAACTGTTTTTCAGGTCTTCATTTTTCTAGGGAAGGCTAAAAAGAGTGTAAATTGTGAAAATGTGAGAAAACAAACAGGTTTGGGTTAGTGTAGTTAATGCAGAAGTGACTAGGAAGGTAAAGGTTAGTGTAACAAAGTGAAAATAAAAATCCATCAGTTTGCGCAGCTATATCTCAGCTTTGACTCCCTGTCTCTGCTGATGAGAACATCTCCCTTCCTCCTGGTACAGGGAGGGCACCTTTCATATGGAAATTTTATCTCCTGCTTTCAGGAAGGAAAAAGGAAAGCCACAGTGCTCTTTTTGCATCTGCTTTTCTGTTTTAAGTGCCTTTGACTTGAAAATAATCTTTATGCCAAAGTGCCATGTTTTGACGCATCACCCTCTTGGACAAGCACTGCCATTTTAAAGTTCCCTTGATCAAAAACCGCATAAATCCAACCAAAAGTGCATCAGCCTAATGGCTAATGTCAGCATGACCATAAACCACAAATGACACCTTTGACCAGAAACATTCCAACCTTAAGATAAACTCCTCTCCCACCAGAGGCATGCCAGCCCCAGATAACCTCCTCTCCAACCGGAGACATTCCGACCTGCAATAAACCCCACGTGGAAACATTCCAAGCCTGTGATAAGCTCTCTCACCCTAAATCCATAAGTACTCTTAGTCTGTAAGAGAGAATGTTCCTGACCAAAATTGACCGGAAGCCTCTCTCAGGTTTCTTCTTCAAAATAAACCTATCTTTGACTGTTGAGATGCTTTTCGTGTTTCTCTCTTCTTTCTTTGACTCTTGGAACTACTCTACAGAGACAAATAAGCCTTGTGGGAAGATAGAGATCAAATTGGGAGATCATCTATTAGGTTGGTGCTGAAGACTAAGCTCCGATTTTTTTTATCTTGCCCAAATTCCTATCCAAGGGGTTTGGGGAGTCATACCCTCTAAACCATAAATTCTCATCAGATGGGTTTTATTTAACCCTGTATTTTGTGACTTACTTTCCAATCTGACTTTGGCATAACAAGGAAGAAAATCAAAATATTTTACCCCAAAATATATTTCCTTGCCATACCACTTGTCCTGCAAATTCTCTTGTGGGAAAAATCCACATTCTGTAGAGAATTCCCTTTCTCCTTTGTTTTCTTTCCTTTCTTTCTACATCTAGCAGATAATCAACTAAGAGCCAGGTACCTTTTTAGGTCTTTTAAGAAACATTTTACAACCTGCTTTCTCTCTGTCTGTCAAGTCTGCTGAGAGCTTCCTCTGCGCAATAAAACTGGACCTCTGCAATCCTTTATCTTAACCTGAACATTTCCTTTCTGTTGATCCCAGGTCTTCAGATAAACTCAACCAATTGTCAACCAGAAAGTGTTTAAATTTACCTATATAGTCTGGAAGCCCCCACTTGGAGTTGTCTCGCTTTTCTGAACCAAACCAGCATATTTCTTAAATGTATTTCATTGATGTCTCATGCCTCTCTAAAATACGTAAAGCCAAGCTATATCCCAACTATCTTGGGCACATGTTCTCATAACCTCCTGAAGGCTGTGTCATGGGCCGTGGCCACTCATATTTGGCTCAGAATAAATCTCTAAAAGTATTTTACAGAGTTTGACTTTTTTCATCAACAGTGCAAAGGTAATTGCAGTTTGCCATTACTGTCAATGGAAAAAGCTACAATTACTTTTTCACCAACCTACGATCATAAGCTTTAAAACCTTTAGAAAACATGTTCCTCCTGCTTCCATTAACCTTTCAACTTCTTAATTACTTACAATTTGGTTTTTAATTCTGTGCTCCCCTCAAAGAAAAACATTTTGAAATCACTTTCAAATGAAGATTGCGATCCAGTTACCAAACCCGATGTCTTCTTCCATAAACCTCATTGTCCTTTGTCTTCCTGCATCATTTGGTTTTAATGAGATAGTGTTGTGCCTTAAAGTACGTAACTCTATCTGGTAGATGATTCTCAAATAAAAGGCATTTTCTCTTCCTTATTTGGGAACTCTACTCCCTCGTTTTATGTAATGTATATTTATTTTATGTAATATATGTTTATATTTAATATATATACAATGAATATGTATTCATTATATATATTCCTTTTTATCACCATTAATGTGGACATACCTGTCTTATGATGTAATCCATCATTGACAATTTTTGCAACCATGCTTGCCTCAAATCTTTTGTGGGATGGTGCTATGTAAATCTAAGTTATCCACCTAGTCTTACCCTGTTGCATAGTTCTAGCCAATTCTGCTTAAGTATCCTTTTGGAGCTTTGATCCCAGCAGGGTTTCCAACTCAAGTTTTTTCCCCCTCTTCTTGCTCCAAATACCATCGCCTGAATTCCTTCTTCTCAATTAATGGCCAGGTTATTTTTCCAGTCATTAGGGTTCAAAGTACTGAAGCTATCTTTCACTGTCACCCAAGTCCCATGTGATGGTTAATTTTAGGTGTCAACTTGACTGTATTAAAGGGTACCCAGATCACTGCTAAAGCTTTATTTCTGGGTATGCCTGTGAGGGTGTTGCTGGAAGAGATTGACAGTTTAATCAGGGGATTGAGTAAGGAAGATGTACCCTTACCAGTGTGGGCAGGCACCATCCAATCAGCGGAGGGCCCATATAGAACAAAAAGCAGAGGCGAGGCGAATTTGCTCTCTCTCTTCTGAAGCTGGGGTACTTCTCTTGCCCTTGAACATGAGACCTCCAGATTCTCTAGTCTTTGGACTCCAGGACTTGCACCAGTGGTCCTCACATTCTCAGGCCTTCAAACTTGAACTCGGCCATGCTACCAGTTTTTCTGATTTTCCAGCTTGTGGAGCTGCATATCATGGAACAGCATATCATGGGATGTTTCAGTCTCCACAATTGCATGAGCCAATTTTCACAGTAAACCCCTTATCATAAGGGATTTCTTTACACATACACTTTTTTTTTTTTTTTGAGACAGAGTTTCACTTTTGTCACCCAGGTTGGAGTGCAATGGAGTGATCTCAGCTCACTGCAACCTCTGCCTCCTGGATTCAAGCAGTTCTCCTGCCTCAGCATCCTGAGTAGCTGGGAGAACAGGCACCCACCACCAAGCCTAGCTAGTGTGTGTGTGTGTGTGTGTGTGTGTAAAATATTATATTTTTAGTAGAGATGGGGTTTCACCATGTTGGCCAGGCTGGTCTCGAACTCCTGACCAGGTGATCCACCCACCTTGGCCTTGCAAAGTGCTGGGTTTACAGGTATGAGCCACCATGCCTGGCCACACTATCCTTTTTTTTTTTTTTTTTAAATCCACTGTTATTTTAGATTTTAGGGGTAAATATGCAGGTTTGTTACATGCGTATATTGTGTGAAGCTGAGGTTTGGGGTATGAATGATCTTGTCATTCAGGCAGTGAGCATAGTACCCACTAGGTGGTTTTTCAGCCCTTGCCCCCATCTCCCTCTCCCACATCTAGTAGTTCCTAGTATCTGTTATTGCCATCTTTATGTTCATGTGTACCCAATGCTTAGCTCCCACTTCTAAGTGAGAAAATGCAGTGTTTGGTTTTCTGCTCCTGTGTTAATTCACTTAGAATAATGCTCCACCTGCATCCATGCTGCTGCAGAGGACATCATTTCTTTCTTTTTTGTGGATGTGTAGTATTCCATGGTATGTATGTACCACAATTTCTTTATCTAATCCACCATTGATGGGCACCTAGTTGATTCCCTGTCTTTGCTATTGTGGATAGTGCTGTGATGAACATGTGTCTTTTTGGTAAAATGGTTTATTTTCCCTAGTATCTTTCATCCTTTAGATTCTCCCTCTTCAATGCCAGCTCTCTGCTTTACCTGTCCTTTCGGTTCCTACTCCTAGATGATCACCCATCATCTGGGCTGTTATCCTTTCAACTGGCCTCCCCATTTCCAATATTTGTCTTGCTCTAATTCATCTTAGACATTGGGTCTACATAGAACCTGTGTTTACAAATTGTGACATCTCAAATATGAAGCCCCAGGTTCAAAGGAAATTGATGATTTATAGTTATCTTCCAATCCAAAAGTTCATAACAGCAATCCAGTAATTTAAAAAAAAAACATTTGAAACTACAAAATAGCCTAACAAGTACCATATAGTAAATATTGGATCTTCCAGGTT
The DNA here is from genome assembly GCA_963573385.1 of Cacajao melanocephalus. NCBI lineage: Eukaryota > Metazoa > Chordata > Mammalia > Primates > Pitheciidae > Cacajao > Cacajao melanocephalus. The sequence goes on from CAUYLG010033923.1 coordinate 22,002, forward strand.
ATTGTTTATAGAATAATTCCACTTTTTTGCTCAAAATCTTCACTGAATCTCTAATGGCAGTCAATGAAGTAGAAGTTCAAACTGGTATTCTAAACTCTGCCCATCACAGTCTTAACCTCCTGCCATGCTGCTTTACTTACCACTGTGTATGTATATAAATATATATCATATCTTCTTGACTGTTAATTGTTCCCTGAGATTGCCTCATCCGTTCCTAACTACTTAGCTTCATCCACACTATTTCTGCTACCTAGAATGCCACCCTGATTCTGACCATCTTCTGCTTCTTGAACTCCTAACTCCCCTTAAAGGACTACTGAAAATATCCCCTCTTTTATGAATTATTTCCCAAGGCCTCCAAATTTTGATGGTATTTGTGGTCCCTTAGAGCACTTAATCATGTTCTGTCTAGTATTAAAGTTATCCATGTTTTTGTCTTATTTCCCCTGCTAGATTGTAAACTCCATGTTTGAGACGAATGTTTGTGTCTCACTCGTCTGTGTATATGCTGTGGAACCAAACATGTTAAGCATGTTGTAGGTCTTGGATATAAAATAATGAGACCTAGTTCCTTGTTTGGCTCAAAAATTGGAATTGAAGATATTATAATTCCAAAGCAATCATTCTAAAGAGATTTTGAGCAGTCAGCATTTTTAGAAGAAGCATGGAGTCTGCAAAATCGTAGGAAGGATCATATTTATCTAAATATTTAAGTTTAGCCTGCTTATTAAAAACCAATTACTTTTTCTTCTGTGTTTGCTTTTCTGTTAATTTCTAGTAGGCACAGCTGGGATTAGGGTGAGATGAGTTGGATACCTATGGCACAAATTGAAGGAGGCAATCACTTTTTTTGTCAGTCTCCTGCATTAGGGCCTAATCAAAATTTTTCTTTCCAAGTGAGCTTATAAATATAAAGAGAATGTGCCCAAACACAGCATTCATTCTTTGACTTACTTGAAGTAAAAGTAAGTTCGGTGAGAACACATGGACACAGGGAGGGGAGCATCACACACTGGGGTCTGTTGGGGGGGACTAGGAGAGGGACAGCAGAGGCTAGGGAGGTTGGGGAGGGATAACATGGGGAGAAATGCCAGATATAGGTGATGGGGGGATGGAGGCAGCAATCCACATTGCCATGTATGTACCTATGTGACAATCCTGCATGTTCTGCACATGTACCCCAGAACCTAAAGTGTAATTAAAATATATATATATATATATATATATATATATATATATAAAGTTCATTGAAATGGATTAGTACTTTTTTACTCAAAAGTATTTTCAAATTAGATTATTTTGGCCCACCTATGACAGTGACAGTGTTTCTAAAGTATTTATGAGTATTTATGTGAGCAACAATTTTCTTGGTCTTCTTAGAATTATCTTGGTCTTCTTAGAATTATTGCCCAGGATCACTATCTATTCATTCCATTTCTTCCCTTGATTATATCTTTATTGTCATTTAATGCAGCCTGAAAGTTCCTTCTCTATGATATTTCATATTTTATATACATATATAAATATATAAAAATAGATATATAAATATATATGAATACATATATATAAATAGATATATATATATATATAAATATATTTTAAGACGAGAGTCTCACTCTCTTGCCTAGGCCAGAATGTAGTGGCACAATCTTGGCTCACTGCAACCTTTGTCTCCTGGATTCAAGCCATTCTCCTGCCCCAGCCTCCCTAGTAGTGGGATTATAGGTGCTGGCCACCACGCCCAGCTAAGTTTTGTATTTTTAGAAGGGATGCAGTTTCACCATGTTGACCAGGCTGGTCTCGAACTCATGACCTCAAGTGATCTACCCACCTTGGTCTCCCAAAGTGCTAGGATTACAGGCACAAGCCACTGTGCTCAGCCTATGTTGTGCATATTAAAAACCTTTTTCTTTACCAACTCTCTACATTCGAAATTTTATGAATTGTTTTCCTCGAATAAGGAGTATTTGTTTTATAAATGGGAAACATTTATGAAAATATATGACCCATATTTCTGTAATCTATATGCTTTTCTTACTGATGTGTAGAGACTTCTTAAATACCTCAATAGAAAAATAAGCAAAGATATGATTAGACCCTTCACAGGGAAACAGGCAATTATCAAAATACTTCTTTAATTAAAAACAAACACTAATTAAAAGTGACAAATATTCTGCCTCAATGCAATGAAATAGGCAAAGATGTAAAAAAAAACAGCAATATTCAGTATTGGTAAATTAATAGGGAAATAAGTGTTTTTATTACATGGTTGATGCAGCTGAAAATTCTAGAAACCTTTCTGGAGGACATTTTTGTATATATATCAAAAGCCTAAGATTGTGTGAAACCTTTGCCTCTACAGTGTTCCTTCCAGAAATTTATCCTAAAGAAATGATTGGACAAACCTGTGGTGACATAGGTAGAATATGTCTATAATATAACTAAATTAAATGTCTGTCATTGGGGATTCATTGTCTTAGGCTACAAACCCATACAATGAACTGTGGTGCAAATGATGATTAATTTTGTCTGTTGGTGTGAAAATGTATCCACTATGTATTAAGTTTTTAAAAACCTGGTGATAAAATAGCATCCTTTTATGTCATTTTTGTTTAAAAATAGATTTATCACTTATCTTGCATGAGGGTGAGGATTAGATCATGGCCATAGTCGTCTTTGTATTTTCCATATTGTCTGTTCTTTTTACAGTGGACATTCGTTGTTCTTACAATCCTAAAAAAAATTGATTTTCATTTTGAAAAAAGAGGACCAGTTTCAACTTAAAAATTTTTTATTCTTAGGCAATACAATAAAATAATATTTTAGATATAATTACAGAAATATTAGTACATTAAAATATTATAATCTTGTCAGGATATAACAATATATAATATTCAATATATTTTAAATATATTTGATTTGGTTATAGAGTAAATATTAAATTAAGTTTAGTAGCAGTAAGTTACATTTGATTCACAGAAAAGTCTTTGTAAGTTAGCCATCAAATTCACATGTAAGCATTGTTTTAATACTTTTATAAATAAGTTACTTAATAATGTTTATCTTGCCAAAAGACCTCTGAGAAATGTATTTTAACATACTGTGGAATTCCAAAGTTGAAGCCCCAATTTTAAAGGAACACTTTACATTTTATCTGTAATATTAAATCTTCATAATTGTATAAGCTACTCATAGTTATCTGGACAATAATGCACATGAGCTATAATTTAGTGCTGAAGTACTTCTAAGTAAAGTCGTAGAAGTATGACTGAACAGCGGTTCATATGGCTTCATTGGAATTTCAGGTTTTAGCATCACTTGTCTTCCTCAGAAGTTAAATACTGATAAGAGGGCATGAGAAGATGGAGGCCTGATTGGAGGTCAGTGGTTTGGCATTAGCACCAGTCTAAGTCTTTTACTTATGAGTAAAAGTAGATGACCCTAGAGTCACCTGTGAGTTTGAACTTTAAAAAGAGACATGGATAGAGCAGTTGTAGCCAGCCATATCAGGTAACTGCCTGTAGAGTTGTTGCTTGGGTATTTGTCTAGAACAGTTTTTCTCCATATTTAAAGTACATCAGAATCATGTGGCAGTCTTGGTAAAACAGATTTTTCAGGCCCTCCCTGAAGAGTTTCTGATTCTGTAGGTTTGGAGTGGTTCCTAGAATCTGCATCTGTGACAAGTTCCCAGATGATGCTGATGCTGCTCTTCCAGGGACCACACTTTGAGAACTACTGGCCTACAGAGGGTTTGTAGAGGTTAGCGAGCTCTATATGCCGTTATAGTATGCTTGGGATAATAAGACATTTTTAAAGCAGAAAAATTTATTTGTTAAGTGAATCTAAATAAGTGAAATGCTGCATATCTTAGTTTACATGTAAAAATGGCCTGACAGCAGTCGTGTGAGCAGTGAAGGATGTAAACCATGTGAACCATGGCCATAGTCTGTGCTGTCCTCTGGGCCACATTTTCACTTACAGAGCAATTTAGATTGAAGCAATAGCCTGAATTTAAATATCAGCACCACCAACTCCACCTAGATCGATCAAGAAGCATCTTCAAAGCTTTGTCTCTTGATGTCTGGACTCTAAGACTCATCAAATAGTGTTATCATCAAGTATAACACTAATTTAATGTTTGTGGATCTTTGTTTTCTTGCTATTATTCAGACCTTATCTTCTCTTAGCTTTTTTAAAGAAAAACTAGAAGTTTTGGGTTTTCCCTAAGCATAGACCTTATTTTTAACCTTTACTTGGGCCTGCTGAATTATCATGATGAAGTAGAAAATCAGTGAAAAGGAAGAAAAAACGACAGGGAAAGAAAGCTACTTATATATGTGAGATTCTTAATGCAGCAACGAGTCACTTTTTCTGGTATATTAGATCAGAAACAAGTTTCTTTTTTCTCTTAGCATCTCCGTAGGTTAGCACAGTATCGGGGACATGCTTGGTGCTGAATAACATGATTGTTAAGTTGAATTAAGTAACCTTGGGAATGTATCAACATATTGAAAAGCAAGTTTTAAGACATACAGCTGCCAATTTATACAGTTTGATACATTAAGATTTTTAAACAATGAACTCTTTCAATATACTTTGTAATAATATATAACATAAAAAGTGTTGCTTTTTTTTTAACAAAGGAAGAATTAGAGAAGTAACAAAGGAATAAATCTGTAAAACCTAGAATGATGACATTTTCAGAGCAATGGAAAAATAGATTCTGAGTCTGATAAACCAACAAATGCCTTAAGTTCTTTCAATGGATTATTGAACTGCTCCATTATGTAAGGGATGCACCAACATTTATGGGATGGGGATAAAGTGCACATTTCATAAATAGTATCTTGTTATTTGTATGGGTATGCTGGTGAAAGAGAAGTTAAAGTTATACATATTTCATAGTATGTACATAATAATATCTTTTGAAAGCTAATTCACTAAGGGGGAAAATGTTACATGCTTTGAATATAAGCAGACTTTAGTGCTGCAGTGAAATGAATTCAATAAACGAACAAACAAAAACTTTAAAACAAACCATACAGTATTTCCAAGGCTTTTAGGATCCCGTCAGGGAATCCCCCTTTTGCCCTTCACGTTCGGTATGTTTGAAACAGTCCTGAAAAATCCATGAACCTCAGTTCAACTCTGTGTTCCGTCAGGCCTTACGGTCCTCAGCAGGTCTGAAAGTCCAGTTCTATACATGATGCTCCAGGATACCACATCCCTCCTTCTCTTCCCCTACCCAGGGTCTGAAGTTTCAGGAAGGGGTGGCGGGCAATCAAACACTGATTTAGCCTCCCTGAGTCTTAAAGACAGGAAGATAAGAGGACAGATGTAGGATTCCAGTGGGCCAAATATTTCATAACTTGTAGCATTCAAACTTCATACAATCACCGTAGTGACAGTGCCTTGGATACAAGTGGAATAGGTTTCTGGTGATATTTTGTGAATAGTTGCTGCCTTGCCACAGGGAACTTTGACACAGCACAGATTTAGAGACCCAGATCACAGAAGTGACTTGGAAGAACTGCTTTGTTCTGTGGGGAAACAAACTGAAACTTCTTACTAAGTCACCATGGAGCAAATTGTTTGGTTAAAGAAAAATACTAAATAAAAGCATGCTTTGTCATTACTTCCTTCTTTAGGATGAAAATAGCAGTTCTGCTGTCTTTTTTTAGCTTCATTGTCTTTTCTTCATGCACACCTGGCAGCGGCTTATTATTTTTTCTAATTCCCCAGCTTTCACAGTTGATGGAATAGGCTTTCTGAAATAAAAACAAACCAAAAAAATCTCATTGATTTATGCATAAAAGGGAATACTTGCTGAGTTTGAGTTTTATTAATGAATATTGTCACTATTTTGAAATTTATTACAGGGCTGGGTGTGGTGGCTCACGCCTGTAATCCCAGTACTTTGGGAGGCTGAGGTGGGAGGATCACTTGAGGTCAGGAGTTTCGAGACTGGCCTGGCCAACATGGTGAAACCCCATCTCTACTAAAAATACAAAAATGAGCTGGATGTTGTGGCACATGCCTGTAATCCCAGCTACTTGGGAAGCTGAGGCAGGAGAATCACTTAAACCTGGGAAGTGGAGGTTGAAGTGTGTGAAGATTGTGCCACTGTACTCTGGCCTGGGCGACAGAGCAAGACTCCATCTCAAAAAAGAAAGAAATTTGTTATAAGGCTATTTCTCTTTACAGAAGAAGTATATTTCTTAAAAGGTATATATGGTAGCATTTTATAATTTTAGTCATATTCAGCAGCACTAAAGAAACATAGGCCTTGATGAAAACTTACATATCATCTTTTTTGTAATAAAAACTACTCCCACCCTTTAAATAATCCACATTATTCACAAGTCTTTCAATACAGTAAATTCAGATGAAAAGATCATTTAGTGGTTGTATCAAATAATTTACTATAAATTTACATACAAATGTTAAATGCGTTTAGTGATGACAAAACACATTTTGTCTTCATTGGCACAGTTGTACAAGATCATGGCTACTCATTGACACAAGAACACAGGCAACTTTTGAATAGTTCTGCAATCGTGTCATCAGATTAAGCTTGATGGTGAATAGTTACCTGAACATTCTTTCTGGGTTTAATGAAGCCAGCCAGAAACTGTAGGAATTTGAATAGTAGTTGCACGTTCCTCTTCCATGACATTCAAGAAATGGGCTAGCTCGGAATTCTTCCAGGCAGGAGCCAGGGGAGGCCAGTGCTTGCCCAGCACCCTCAGAACCTGCGCTTGTGAACTACCACATTTAAAAAATCTGAATAAACACTCTGTCCATTGGGGTTCAAATGTTCAATTCTGTACTTTTTTTTTTGAATGAATGGGTGACTGTGAGTAAAGAAGGGGGAGAATGATCGTAAGCAATGCTACAGATTAGAAATAACCACCTATGTGGCCAGGCGCGGTGGCTCCTGCCTGTAATCCCAGCTCTTTGGGAGGCCTAGGTGGGCAGATCACTTGAGGTCAGGAGTTTGAGGCCAGCCTGGCCAACATGGTGAAACCATGCCTGTATTAAAATACAAAAATTAGCTAGCATGGTGGCATGTGTCTGTAGTCCAAGCTACTCAGGAGGCTGAGGCAGAAGAATTGCTTGAACCCAGGAGGCAGAAATTGCAGTGAGCCAGGAAGGGGAGATTGCAGTGAGCCAAGATGGCACCACTGCAATCCAGCCTGGGTGACAGAGGGAGATTCTGTCCCCCCCCCCCAAAAAGAAATAACTACCTGTGTGCAGCTGTGACAATCATCACAGTCACATATGGCCAGTCCATAGACTTCTTCACGAGCATTTACATCTGAAAGCTTTTTCTTTAAAAGGCTATTTTTCTTTGCTTTTATCTCCATATGAACATCAAAGGAGCACAAAGATTTTGGAGCAGACAGACCTGGGTTCAAATCTTAGCTTTTCCACTAAATAGTTGTAAGACCCTGGGGAAATTACTTCATTCTTGTTTGTAAAACTGTAGATGATCGAAATTACCTTTCAGCATTTTCATAAAAATTACAGAGAATGTATATAGAGCAACTATCACATAAAAAAATAGATATTCCAGGCTGAGTGCAGTGACTCAACGCCTGCAATTCCAGCGCTTTGGGAGGCTGAGGTGGGCAGATCACTGGAGGTCAGGAGTTTGAAACAAGCCTGGCCAATATGGTGAAATCCTGTCTCTACTAAAAAATATAAATAAATAAAAAATACAAAAATTAGCCGGGTGTGGTAGTGCATGCCTGTAATTCCAGCTACTCGGCAAGCTGAGGCAGGAGAATCACTTGAACTGGGGAATCAGAGGTTGCAGTGAGCCAAGATCAAGCCACTGCACTCCAGCCCAGGTGACAGAGCGAGACTCTGTCTCAAAAGATAAAAATAATTTAAAAAGAGGCATTCCATTATTAATAAATGGCAGCTACTATTCACCTGAATGCCATAATAGAATTTGTAGGTAATCTTCTCCTGAGGGATCTTTTGTAATACTCCATTATTTACCAAAAGTAAAACAAAAAACAAAAAACTGTATTTGCAGATTTTCAAGAAAATGTCTGTTTAACATGTTGCACATACTGATACCAGGCAGCATTGACCTTGGGAACCACATTTGACCAAGCACAGTGTAAAATTCTACAGTTAGTCTTTACTGTAAACCTTCTGTTCCTTTTCTCCTCACCATGATGAAAGAAAATCCTTTCCAGAGAGAAATCCAGCCATGAGGACATGGAGGAATGTCAGTGGTTTGACTGTGAACGGCTATGGCAATCGCAGGACCTTCACAGACAGTGCATCTGTAATATGAAACAAAGACTATGGCGGCATTGCCACTTTCTGCACTGTGATGTGCTGCCTTACATTCCAAGGGAAGTGATTCACTTGGTCCCATTGTAAAACATAGGGATTGGATTTTTACCTGCTTATATAAGGCTCAAGGGCCCTGCCAGTAATGGGAGCCATGTTCATTGGCATCAGAGCTGGTGTTGACAGCCAGTATGAATAATCATTTCGAGATGCGAAATTACATACATCATTGATATTGCAGAATAAGAATGGCATTGTGGTAAATCGCTGCAGGCAGCTGCCAAGAGTTCCTAATGAAACATCAGACTGAGTATCACTTTCAGTAAGTTAAAGTTATTTTTGTCATCATTACTAGAGAGAAGTTAATTAAAACATAACCTGCAGCAAAAACTGGACAAAGACAACACAAAAGAGTTATCTGCAAAGTACTGAAAAGTTTTCATACTGATAGAAATCAAAGATCTGATAGGCAAACAAATCCTCTTTCTTTCTCCCACCTTTGATACTTCCTGTGGCTCTTTCTAATTGATCTAGAACTTGGGGGCTAGCATAGGTCAGTTGGGACAGTTTTTGCTTCAAAGTATTCCCACTTATTCATATGTACATAATAGCTAATAACCAGGTAAAGGTTCAGAAAAGATGTTATTTGTGAGATTAAAGAGCAAATGGGTGGGCTGGGCATGGTGGCTCACGCCTGTAATCTCAGCACTTTAGGAGGCTGAGGAGGGAGAATTGCTCGAGCTCAAGAGTTCAAGACAAGCCTTGGCAACAGAGCCAGACCTCATCTTTACTGAAAATCAAAAAAGTTAGCTGGGTGTGGTGGTGTGAGCCTGTAGTCCTAGCTACTTGGGAGGCTGAGGTGGGAGGATTGCTTGAGCCTGTAGAGGCTTCAGTGAGCAGTGATTGCATCACTGCACTCCAGCCTAGGTGACGAAAGTAAGACCCTGTCTAAAAAAAAAAAAAAAAAAAAAAGGAAAAACACCAAAAAGATAAACACAGACAGGTGGTTTAGGGGGTTTTAGAGGCAAATTGTTTGCATTGAAATGGGAGGAGCTAGGTTAGCATTCCCAAGCTAGGCTCCTTCCAGCATTTTACATTCCAGAATGAAAATTAGGCCAGTGTTTTATTTGCTCTCTTTAAAATGTGCCAGGAGATAGTCAAGGTTGTTTACACTTAACTTCAGAGGGAAGCATCCTAAGCTATAAAGATTTGCAATGTGCATGTGGAACAACACAACTGGCAACTAGGACTGAGGCATTACCGAGGTCTTGTCCGTGGGCTCGTTGATTTCCTTGTACGTAAAGAAAAGAAAACCCACTGTAGAGTGGCACTGTCCCTTCTGGACAAGAAGGAATTGCTGTGGTTTGACTGTGTCGGGTGAAGACAAAGCCCCTCGTTGTCCAGGTTGCAGGTGATCCAATGTCTCCAGGTTTTCCCTTCAAACCGGGCAATCCATCTGATCCAGGTGGTCCTTCCAAAAACACATTTTAAATATTGCAACACAAACAAAATCTTAAACTCGTTTTTTCAAAGTACTGATTTAAATATATATGCGTGTGTCTGTGTGTGTGTGTGTGTGTGTGTGTGTGTATCTGTTGAACCCCAAATGTTGAAAGAAATCCTAGAGAAGAGTGGCTTATAAAAATGGTCAAACTCTATTATTAAATGTTAAGCAGTTTATCACACAGTGCCTCTTCTCACCAATCTTTGTGTGTATCTGATGAGTATTTTGAGATCAGGTCTTTATCTTTCAATTCCTCAGTGAGGCCTGGCACAGTGTTAGGTCTTATGCATGTTTTTTATGAATAAATGAATGAATCCTCCTACAACGTGATGGGGGAAAAACCAAATATCTACAACTTCAAGTCTATTCAAGTAGATAATTTAAACATTATGGTTTTGATAAATTCACAAATTATTTCTCCAACAAACAATTGCAGAAAATATTGAAAGTTCTTTTTAAAGGTTCAAACTTCAAGAAAGTTTTGATCGATTTGTAAGGCAAGTAAGAAGACTTTTTTTTTTTTTTTTTTTTACTATAATAAAGGTTAGTTTCTTTTATTTGCGTGAGTTAAAAACAAAGTAAATGGTTTCTGTACTTTCTTCTCTCTGTGGAGAAAAACTTTCTATACTTCGGAATGTGGAGTTGGAGAAGTCTAATCCACACTTGTGACATTCTAAATGAGGACCATTGAGCTATCCTCTCTTCCATTCCTCTTGAACTTCCTTCTCTTTCTTTCATTGAACAGCTATTATTTATGGTACTGGCATTGGCCACTACCTCCTCACCCCCATCCATGTGTGCTGCCACTGCACCCTGACTCCCTCCCCAAGCAGACTTGGGCCATGGTTCTTTAGGGTCCTAAGGAAGCACAGAGAAAGCAGAGATGTTAGACTGTGGGCCTGCACCATCACAGGAAGTGTTATTGTCGCCCACAAACATCCATGCCCTTGGGAGTCGGGCAGTGTCACAGCTTAGTCTTGACTCAGAAGTCAGGACTTTTCACAAACACTTGTAAAAGCCCCAATATTATATATATATATATATATATTTTTTTTTTTTTTCCATTTTCTCTGAATTCTGCCCACTCTTGTCTCCTCTAGGGGCCTGGAGCTGTTTTTTGAAATTAAAAATAGGCCACATCCAAATTCTCTAGTCTGATGTCTTACTTGGAAAATCCAAATTGTCTTGGTTTTTAATATATTGGGGATGCACATTTTCCTCTTTTCCTAACCCCTACCCTCATTCAGAGGGGGCTATAATTGGCCCCAAGCAAATGATGCCTCCTGATATTTGCGCAGGAATTGGAAAGTGATTAACTGAGCAGGGCAGGAGCTGGAGGTAAGCTTTTATGCAAATGTGTGAGAGCCAAGGCATATCTGTGTCTCCAAGAAAGGGGCCAAGGCTGTCAGTTTATGCCAATGCAGACTGACTCTTAGATCCCTTTATCATTCTTGTGAGGCCTCCATAGCATTGAACTAACTATCTACTTGTTAATTAATTCCCAGCAAACTTTGTATTGAAGTACCCTTGCTCTTGCTGTTGTCCCATTCTTAGGACATTAAAGCCTTGATTATTAAAGGAAAATTGAATGATTAATAGTACTTTACTGTGCACCCATGACAATATTAAATCATATATAATTATGCAATTAATATTATATTATTAACATCATATTTGAATTTTTAAAAATTTAAGTCTACAGTCTTTACCATTTTAACATGGTAGATCTGAGCATAATATATGTCAGTAAATTTAGAAATCACATTTAGAATTTTTTTCTTTAACAAAGTCAGCAGTCCTAAAAACAGAAGATTTGGCCATCAAGGTAGTTTCCAGAAGAGTGCTTTGAAACATTTGCAGAAGGTAGATATTAATCCAAGTATCAAACTGACACAGCATATGTTCAGAATAAAACACTATATTTAAGAGGCCCCTTTTCAGAACATACATGAATTGTTGAATTCTGTTCGAGAATGGCTTTTTTTTTTTTTTTTTTTTTTGAGACCAAGTCTCACTCTGTCACCCAGATTCAAGTGCAGTGGTGTGATCTCGGCTCACTGCAATCTCCACCTCCTGGGTTCAAGTGATTCTCCTGCCTCAGCCTCCCAAGTAGCTGGGATTACAGGCACCTGCCACCATGAAGAATGGCATTGTAAAATATGGCTTTCTTAAAAAAGGATACTAAGTTGCTCTTCTACTCATACCAAGGTAATATTTTTCTAGCTACATACTTATGTACCACTCCTATAAATAATAATTATTAACTAACAACTCCTACAAGTTATTAAAAACAGGTATTGGCCTTTTTGAAAGAAGAATACCCATAGGACTTATTAGTTCTATTTGTCCTTAGGCTAAAGTGTGCATCAGTTTGGAGCCCATCTGACCAGCTAAGAGTTAGGAAAAATAGTGTGTTCCAGTAAGTCTTGATTCTCATATTCCAAATGAACATTTGATCCCTGGCCTTTGATCTGATCTGAACAATAGAAACTCAAAAACCTAACTCGTATAGTCACCCACTTGAACAAGACTTCTCTGTATGTCGAAATAGCACTTCTTCAGTGAGGAAACAAGCTGGATGTTTACCTTGCTCTCCTTTAGAACCTTTGTTGCCTTTTTCTCCAACTGGTCCAGGAGTTCCTGGTTTTCCATCCTTGCCTGGTTTACCCCTTGGCCCACAGGGTCCTAGGCAAAAACCAACATTGCATTGCATTTTATCATATAGAATCAAAGGTAATGTGGCCAAACATCCCATTAACCCAGGACTTTCTCAGTTACAGGAACGAAAATCCTGCATCCTGGGAAGATCTTCAGTCCTGGGGAAGCTAGGATAATTAGTCACCTAACTTGTCAGCCCCACTTCCCAGAAAAAAAGACTCTTGGAAATGAACTATGAGGATACTAAATGCAGCAGTTTAAAATTGTGCTGCAATTTTGATTTGTGTTCTTCTAGAATTCACTATGTCACTGTTATTGATCAAGCTAACAAATAATACTTTTATCTCCCTGTTGATTCAGACAAACTTAAGGCATAATCATTTCATTCAGAAGCCTATTACAATATGCTATGCTTATGTAGAGGGGTTACTTCAATTTCTAAACACCAGTATTTTGAAAGGATTTCTAAATCATTTTTTTTCTAATACTTTGCTGTACAAAGTGTTAGAAAAGTATCAATTCACATAACTCAGGTATATACAGACAATCATTTAGAAATAGAGCCTTAAGACTGACAGTCGTCACAGGAAATAGACATAATACCCTTACCTTAATAAAAAATAAAAACATGCTGTCCTAAAGTGTATTCGTTCAAGTTACATTACATACAACAGCTTTCAATAGATTCCAGGGTCTTTTATTTGCTGGACAAGGGTAAAATAAGCTCAATCCTAAGGCTGATTGTGAAAACCACTACTATCATGTTCAACATTTTCTGTAAAGTTGTATCAGCTGTTTCCAAAGCAATTTACAGGTGTTTTGGTTCAACCACTTCCTAGTGATCCAAGTCAATGCTGCCAGTCTCACACCTAGGTTTCCAGGTGGCCCTGGTGGCCCAGGTTCTCCCCGCATCCCTGGTTGTCCAGGTGTGCCAGGTGGCCCTGGGCTTCCTGGAAGGGAGATAATCTTAAGGGTGCCAGGGTCTCCACGTATGCCTGTTGACATAAACATAAGAAGAAGATGATGGCTTCATGGATGCGTTACCTTTCTTCATTGAGAGCAACAGTAAGGAAATTTATTTACCAGGTGGTCCTTTTGGTCCCATTGGTCCTGGAGGTCCAGTGGATCCTAGAAATCCAGGATTACCCTTTTCTCCTAAAAACAACAACAACAACAAAAAACAATATGATTCACTTAGATCAATGGGTTTCCTAGTTCTTCACGTTGATGATGATTGACTCTAAGGGTAAATGCTAGACGTGTGCCTGGAGGCTCTGTCCCATGGGTTCTGTCACAAAGGCTACAATTTCATTTTGTTCACATGGGTTTTGGCATGTCACTGGGACTCAGTAGGTCATGCTTAATGAGTTTATGAGGAAATATATTCTAGAAGTAGGCATTAAGAACTTGTATGTTAACATTGAAGGGGAAATGTTGCTAAGAGTTCACTTTTTGAGTTCAGAAACCAATTTGATATTTAAGGTAAGATACAAAGTCACATTAAAACCTGCTTTACCATCTGGTGAATTATATTGCTTGGTTATCATAGTTATCTACTTTCTCAGCTTATTACTCTAGCTTTATTAAGAGCCTAGAGTTAGTTATGTCAGGAATTCTCTTGAGCACTATAGAATATTTGCTTTGATATGAACTAATAGAGTGGTGAGAATTCTCTTCCAATCACAGTCTTTTACACAGATAAAAGAAGGTTATGAAGAGCTATGATCTGGAGAAATACTCTGTTTTAAAGAATCTTGAAATAGTGTAGTGGATCATCCCATCTTCATTCATATCGAGGTCCTATTTGTACTAACCCCAGCTGTCTGTATTTCAGCAAACACTGTGTGCCCCAAAATATGAATTGAGGTTATTGTATTTGCATATAAAGAGCAATGCACAAAAACAGTACCTTTCACACCCGGAAACCCCTGGAATCCAGGATCACCTCTGAGGCCTGGAAGACCTGGAGTACCTGGTGCTCCCTATATTTCAAATAAAGGGAGCAGAACCAAAACAAATTTTAAAAATCACTGTATTCACAGCAGTTTTTTTAAAAAATGCTAATAGGGTATAATATTATGTTGGGTGAGAATAGGCTGAAGTTAGCAGACATCATTTTTATCTTTTAATTAAGGCAGTAACTACTCTGGCCACTTAGAACCTTTACTTAGGACTATCGTTTTAAAAGTAAAATAAAACCTTCCCTTAAGCCCAAGAGCAAACATACCTTCTAATGTTAGTGTATGTTGTTTTAGTATTGGGTACAATTAGATATTGTGTCCTAAATGGAGCAGCCCAGTGCTGCCAGATGATTTTTTTTTAGAGACAGTCTCATTTTATCACCCAAACTGGAGTGCAGCAGCATGATTTTGGCTTGCCGCAAACTCTGTCTCCCACATTCAAATAATTCTCATGCCTCAGCCTCCCGAAGAGCTGGGATTACAGGATTGCAGGTATGCACCACGACACCTGGCTAATTTTTGTATTTTGAGTAGAGACAGGGTTTTGCCATGTTGGTTCAGCTGGTCTTGAACTCCTAACCTCAAATTATCTGCCCACCTCGGCCACCCAAAGTGCTGGGATTATAGTAGTGAGCCACCATGCCTGGCCCACAATGAAAATTATAATCTGTATTTGTAATTGTTGTAAAGACAACAAAATCATTGTTGAATTATGGCACCCAAGCATCATTCTAACTAAGTAGCAGAGCCATAAATTACTCTTGATCATGGTGGTAGGAGAAGTAGTATCCAGGGATGGGAGTGTACAGGGGTTGTCCAGAGAGTATTGACAGGCATATTTGACAAGGATGCAATAATCTAAGTGAGAAGGAAGTGCTCCCTTCTTGTGAGGCTCACATTAACTGGCTTTGTAGCCAGGAGATGCTCAAGCAAAGCCATAGGAGGAGGGAGGAGGGAGGAGGGAGCAGGGCTTCTGAAAAGAGCTATTTGTTGAAACATATGCTAAATCTACTTTCATACTCTCCATATGAATTGAGATAATGCTATTACCTGGGAATAATGGGCTTTCAGGGTCATGAAAGGTGCCAAGAGTAAAACTGGCCTTGAACCAGCTATCCTTGGAGCAAGAAGACCAAAGAAGGAGCTGTCTGATTGCTTGATAAAGTGTTGTTAAAAAAGGAGAGAGAGAAAACAGAACCATCTGGTCAAGGACTTGCTGGCTTCTGATGTCTGCCTGCTCTCCTGAGGGTAAGGTGACTATGAAAAAGGGCCTGGTGCTAGGGATTTTCCTGGCAGCAGGAGGGAGCTGTTCCATGCAAGGAGGAAGCTGTTAAAGGCACCAAGTCCGTTGAGACATCCATCAAGAATTATCTTTCAACTGTAGGTGTAGAAGCCTGTGAATGACCACGAAATCACCAGACTGTATTTCCAAACCAAGCTTTATACATCCCAGTGTCTTTAGTTGTAACCATGGATCAAATTGGCAACTTTCAAAGAATCATGGAGAACATGAGAGACACCTGCAGACTGAAGATGGGCAAATATGTCATTTTCCAAAAAAGAAAACCCAAAAACTTTTAAATGTAGATTCTGGAAGTCAAATACCAAGAGAGCTTAAAAGTGATCCCTAACAATGAGCTATGGCAAAGAACCTCATGCATCACTGATGAGGTTAGTAGAGGAGAAAATGAGTTACGTTGTAGATATAAATCTACGCTGCAGATTTATATATGAATTGTCAAAGCACAGATCTCTCTACCATGTCTTTGTGGACAAAATGGCTGCTGCATAGAGTAACAGGGATAGATTTAAAGGTTGGTAAATGGCCACATCAAAAGGCAGTTCATTAAGGGATTAATTCCAGCTTGTAGAGAGAGAACTCTGGGCATACAGAGCTGCTTTGTAAGTGTTTCTTGGATCAACAAATGATGTCTCCCTCTTCTTAGTCTAGAAAACTAGACCTCCATTACCTAACCCTTGCTTAGCCCTCCAGACATCTCCCAAAGTGTCCTCATTCCCACCTCAGCTCCAGTAATAGAGTTGTGTTTTTGCCACACACACCCATTACCATTGTCATGTTGCTCAGAAAGCTCCTTTCCTCTACCCCACCCATACCCCTGCTTTTCTTGTTTTCCTGGATAACTCCTATGCATTTTTCAAGATTCAGGCCAGGCATCGTCTATTCAAGAAGGAACCTTCTGAGTGCCTTCCCCCTGTAGTCTGGATTAAATATCCTTCCTCTGTGTTCCCACAGTCCCCTGCCGTTCCTCCACGGTGTGAAAATGGCCTGTCTCTGTGTCTGTCACCCTCACTTTATTGTGGACTCCTCTAGGGCAAAGGACTGTAACTTTTTATTTTTCTATCCATTGGCACAGAGTAGACACTCAGTTATGATCCTTGAGTCATCTGTTCAACAACTGTCTCCAAGGATTTGATGTAAACAGAGGGGTCAGCTTATTTATTACGCTGCTAAGAGAAAGCCAGGGATGACGGACGTGGTGTAGAGAGAGAATATGAATTGAGAGATCGCAAGCTGGGCACACAGGCCTAAATGAATAAGATGATGTCTAAGATTGATACATGTAAAAGTTCTACACTTAAGTCCCAAATAAACATCAACAACAAGCTAGACAAGAAATAATAGAGAAAACGTAGTATCAATTCATGAGGAAAAGGCCCATGGACTTTAGTTGATTACAAGTGCAATGTGGAGACAGACAAGGTAGCCCGACAGCCCAAGTAAAATTTTAGATCGGATTCCTCAAATGGTGATGTTCTGGACAGTAGGCTCTTCTGTCTTTTAGCCACTCACTAGGGTATTGAGTTCTTACTTCTGGAGGGCATTCATTCCAAGGGCTATATTTTTTAGTGAGATACTGACAAACTAGGGTGTATTCAGTATAGAGGCAAAGCTGATAAATCGTTAAACTGAATTTGAAAGAACCAAGTATCCAGAAATAAAATAATTGGCAAGAAATGGCAGTTATTTAGAAACATTGGCAAGCATGATGGGGGCCAGAAAATAGACATTTACAGGGAAACGCAGAAAACTTCAGAAGTGTATAAATAAAGGAAAAAGGACAATGTCACTTAGAGTTGACTCTGAACTCCTAGCTGCTTTCTGAAGACTCCATCACCGGACTTGCTCAGGGTCTAAATAAGCAAGGGTCTGAAATGCTGTAGAGGTGAGTCCCATACAGACCAAAGTTTTGGAGGCCTCTTAGAGGCCAAGTCATTCCAACTCTGAAGAATTTTTGATTTTCTGAACTTTCTGGACTCTGTTCCCTTAGGCACACTGCACAGATGCATCAAAAATTGTAAATTTTTGCTACCCCCAGGCACATCTGATCTGGCAATCAATTTATAAGAGTATAATAATGCTCTTGTACTAACAGTAAGTCAATGTTAATGATACGGTTTGGCTGTGTCACCACCCAAATCTCATCTCGAATTATAGTTCCCATAATCCCCACATGTCCTGGGAGAGACCAGGTGGAGGTGATTGAATCATGGGGGTGGGTTCCCCCATGCTGTTCTCATGATAGTGAGTTCTCATGAGATCTGATGGTTTCATAAGGGGCTTCCCCCTTCTCTTGGCACTCATTCTCCTGTTGCGGTGTGAAGAGGTGCCTTCTACCGTGGTTATGAGCTTCTCGAGGCCTCCCCAGCCATGTAGAGCTGTGAGTCAATTAAACCTCCTTTCTTTATAAATTACCCAGTCTCGGTTATGTCTTTATTAGCAGCATGAGAATGGACTAATACAGTTAGCAACATCGACAATATACAATATAAATGCAATATAAGAACAATTATAATAAGTTGATATTGAATTAATAATGAGTCAAAATAATTATCCACACTCACCGGATGACCTGGTGGTCCCATGTCTCCTACAGTTCCAGGTGGACCTTTCGGGCCGGGGTGGCCCATAGACCCTTTGTCTCCTTTTATGCCTTTTACATGACTCCCTGGAGGTCCAAGGGGACCAGGCTCACCTGAATTTATGAAAAGTCTGTCAGTCTTGCCAGCCAGGGAGCTTGGAAGTTTCTATCTATCAGTGATTCTTTCTAACGAAGTGTAAATTCTTCACTTAGCATTACCACAGACATTCTTTCTCTTTGGGCATGTGATGGGATTGTGGTAAAGACAGGATGAGATGATGCCAGTGAAGCACCTGGCACTGGCAAGATCTAATTTTCCTCAATGAGGGTCTGTTAGAGCAAGGTATGCGCCTGCTTCCCTAGAGCTTAGCCCAGCTCCTGATGCAGCATAGACGCACAACAAATAGAGTTGAATGAATGCATCACTGTCTTTTAGGCTAATGAATGAATGACTTAGTTTTTTTCTTTTTCCCCAGACAGAGTTTTGCTCTGTTGTTGCTCAGGCTGGAGTGTAATGGTGCAATCTCAGTTCACTGCAGCCTCTCCCTCCCAGGTCCAAGCGATTCTCCCACCTCAGCCTCCCAAGTAGCTGGGATTACAGGCATGCACCACCAAGTCCTGCTAATTTTTCTATTTTTAGTAGACACAGGGTTTCACCATGTTGGCCAGGCTAGTCTTGAACTCCTGACCTCAAGTGATCCACCTGTCCTGGCCTACCAAAGTGCTGGGATTACAGGCATGAGCCACTGTATCTGGCCAGGCTCATTAATTTATTAACTATGTATCTCTCAAACAGGCCACACTGCCTTGACAACTGCTCGGTGTGGGCACCATGGGTAGGGGAAGAATGGAGATGACCACAGGGAAAGAAGAAGCAATGAGGTAACATGAGGAGGAGGTTGAAAACTCTTGAGTTCAAACATGATTTTTGTTCTTTTATGCGATTTGAAAGTAAACCCTCTACCTGGTCTTCCTCTTGAGCCTAGTGGACCACGGTTTCCTTTCTGGCCAGGGATGATTGTACCTGGCAGACCTGGTGGCCCTGGGAATCCTTCGATGCCTGTGGGCCCTCGAGGCCCAGCATCTCCCATGGCCCCTTTTCTGCCAGGGAGGCCAGGCAAACCTGGGGCTCCTCTGTCTCCTTTGGCTCCTGCAAAAAAGAAGGCTTCATAAGTTTCTTTAATGCCCATATGGTTGGGTTAGAGTTCGTGGCTATCTTTAATAATGTCGGTACTTTGCTTAAAAGTGTTCAGATTCAGAATATATATTTCTAAAATATATATTTTATAATATATTGCTGGTAAATGCAATATGGAGCTACAAAAACTGAGTTGAGACTCAGTCTGTCTCCAACTAGCTGTTCGATCTTGGCAAAGTCACTTCAGATTTACTTACTATTATAAATTTTGATTTTCTTAGTTTAAAAATGAAGGTAATACCCATTCTGGCTACTTCTTTCAGATCAAGTAAGATAACATACAGACAGAAGAGCGTGGTATAAGCTCTAGAGTATTATATAAATGTGAGCCACAGTTATTATCAGCTGATGAACTTAATCATGTTGACATTATTGAGTCACTGATAATCCATTAGAGCATAAGAAGTTAAACTACATAGCACTGATGTGTGCCTTTGAAGTATTATCCAGCTAAACCCAGACAAAGGAGCAACAAAATTGCAATCCTTATTCTGTCCTTTAGTTAACCTCCCCACTCACCCCCATAATAGGAGTAGTAGTGGCAAGAGGTTTGGATTTACCAAAGGACCGCCCCCCAACCCCTGCAAAAAAAAAAAAAAGGTCACAACTTTGAGCACAATTTCTTGTGCTTTGACATTCATGAATGAAAAATATTGTATGGATTGAAAGTAATCTTTCCCTCTTCTCTCCCATCTCTTGTTGTTCTAGAAGTAGTAAATGGCATGAAAACAGAAGATAGATGTGAGAAGGAGAGGGAGAAGGGGAGGGAGGCTAATAGCTCAGGGGAGGGCTTGGGAGTTATAATATAGTAAAGACTTATAATGAAAATAAAATTGATGAATATTGACTATTTAGCCCTATGCCTATTCACATCCTTTAGCTTTTTAATGCCTGTACTTTATGCTTTTAAAAGAAAGTGCTTAGATGACTTCAGTTCGCTCCAGGCTTTGTAGTACTGTTTTTGCATGGCAATGACCTGAAGCACCAAGATGTCTTGGATTATATATTTCATGTTCATTAAAATGATTACATGCTCTGCAATATGATTTCTTTTTAGGATTTGGGAGAATAAACTAATTAAAGGATTCATACCTTCCAAGTCTCAATGAACTCTTCTCCATATATTAGTTACCCTAGAGGGATTGAGGTGCATAATCATTCACTTACATAATTAGGCCATTTGTTACTTTTAAGGCTTTTTAACCTAAGCTATGACCATTTTATACCAAATTTTATTTCCAGTGAATAGCTAGTGTTCAAATTCCAAACGGTTAAACTGTGAGTTAGCCTGGGAGCATGGAGAGCAACTCGTCTTTTGATCACAATTCTAAAACTACACTGTGGAACAGGAAAAGCCTTTGTGCTCATTGGGAAGGGAGAGGTCTGAGAGATGGGAGAAGACTGAACTCAGCCAAAAGAACGATCAAACCAATAAGAAACAAATGGGAGAGAACAGCTCTTGTGTACTTTTACACTTTAACTGTTGTGTGATGAGGTGGCTCCTGCCCACTTGAGTTTCTTATTGGCGTCTAGCTGCTCTTTGCTGGTTTGCATGAGCATCAGTAACTAGGGGCCTTCAGTGTGCTAATGCAATGTTCCCATCATAGGACCTGTGGCTCAGATGGGTCAATGAAATGTGCAAACAATCTGATGTTTCTCCTGGAAGGTTTCACTAGAAAATGGGAAAGAGTTAAAAGAAGCTGCTTATCTTGTAAAGCACTGACGTGAGAAATCCAGACTTGTGGCCTGTCAAGCAAAAAACTTGTAAATACTTTGAAAGACATGTTCAGTAAATGGCCATGTCTGAGATGCTGAGAGACTCTCTGGGTAGCCTTTAATAAACAATAGCATGGACCGCAAGCTGGACCTGGGAGTTGGAATCAGACCTACGAAGATAACAGGTAGGAAAGGATTCGGTTTACTCCTGTGTCTCACAACAGCAGGGACAGATGCTCACTGAGAACCCATCAGTTCCATCTGCACCTTTTAGGAGGTGGTACATTAAACCATGCTAACAACAGCAAGGCATATATAGAAGAATCCTTTTTACTTTTCAAGACTTTGTTAGTAGGAAATTCCAAAATTCAATCACAGTTTCTAATTAGTTCCATTTGTTGTGATGGTAATAATTAAACATTTTAAATTGAAGACCAAGATGATAAATATATTACCATTGGAGCATCTTTAATTCACTAGGTTAAGCTTACTTTATATTTCAAGCACATTCAACTGCTTTCTTTCCTTGAAAATGTGTACATTAGGACAGGAAAGAAGAACTGCTTACCTGGAGCACCAGGGTTCCCTCTTGGGCCTGGAGGGGCCCCCAATAAACCTGAAAGAGATGATCTTGGCATATTAATATTTGATGAATTTCATTACATTATATGTCTATAACAGAAGTTTAGTACAACCAAAAACATGTTAATCAGTTCTATCAGAGAAAGATCTTTAGAGCAGCAAAGATTACAATGTTACTGATGATTCTATCCAAAATAAAACCTAGTGGATCAAAGATAATGAGCAAGTTGTACCTGTTTCTCCCTTTTCTCCGGCTGGACCAGGAATTCCATCACGTCCTTGGTCACCTCTTATACCCATTGGTCCACGAGATCCTGGGAATCCTGGAAGACCTGAAAGAAAAGAAACAAAACCCCAAAACTATGGTATACAAAAAGAGGATTTATTTCTTCCCAACGGCGTAATGGGAATACCAGGGAGATGTGTCGAATTGTGTTACAGGGGCTATTTTTCAGAACTGTAGCTATGTGAAGCTATGTTCCCAGAGAAAACCACACACAGATTACTATTATCATGAAGATGATTAGTTTGGAATAGGTTGCCAAATATTTGAATTAAATATATAGAAATGTCTAACCCCATTTTTTTGGTATTTTTTTCTGGATACTGAGTAGGAGCTATCGTCTATAGAGTAGTAGGTTTACAG
Source organism: Cacajao melanocephalus (assembly GCA_963573385.1). Lineage (NCBI taxonomy): Eukaryota > Metazoa > Chordata > Mammalia > Primates > Pitheciidae > Cacajao > Cacajao melanocephalus. The sequence goes on from CAUYLG010033923.1 coordinate 44,458, forward strand.
AAATTAAAACCTCAGGAGAAAATGTGCCTCCCATATGAAAAGGAAAGAGAGAAAGTACAAAAATGAAACCTGGAGGGCCTTTGATTCCTGGAGGGCCCGGGAAGCCTTTGGTTCCTTTAAAACCCAAATCACCATGAGGACCTGGCTTTCCTAGAAGTGAAGAGAGGGGAAGGCAAAAAAAAAAGAGCACCAAAGGATAAATGATTACAATAGTGACTGAAACGGTCTGTGTTTATACTCGTGCTGATCTTAAGGAAGCTCTCTTGTTGCAAGGTCACCCCAGGGTATTGTCCAGGCTGCTGTTTCCCCAGAGAACCACTGCAGAGATATGTCGAATCATTTTCAAAGATGTGTGTACGCCAACCACAAGGACCACTCAATATGCAGTTTTATTTTAATTGTGAGTTAAATGCAAATTTATTGAAACTTTCTGTATTTGAACAGGTAGTTTATTGTACTTAAGTAAGACCTGAATCTGCAACCCGATAGTTTCACAGTTATTTTTAATAAAACAAAACCCTAAACCTGAATTGTAAGCTAATAGGCAAGAAAGCCAAAATTCAGTTCAGAAATGTGTTCGTAAAAGAGAACACAGTGTTGTAGTTTGAATTATGTTTTCCCCACATTCATATGTTGCAGTCCTAACCTTCAGAACTTCAGAACGTTATTGCGTATTTGGGGATAGGGTTCATAAAGAGATAATTAAATTAAAATCAGGTCAGTAGGGTGGGCCCTAATATAAGTGGTGTCTTTATAAGAAGAGACGATTAAGACACTTGGAAGACACGGGAAGAAGATATCCATCCACAAGCCAAGAACAGGGGCCCCAGAAGAAATGAATGCCGCCGACACCTTGATCACAGCCTTGGAGCTGCTGGAACTCTGAGAAAATAAATGTCTGTCGTTTAAGCCACCTAGTCTGTGGTATTCATTATGGAAGCTGAACAAATGAATACAAACATGATTGTACAATGGCTAACATTTTGCTTCCTTAGGCTGAATTTGTTGAGGCAGTTCTTCAAAAGTGTTTATAGGAACATGTTTTTATATTTCAGTCCACCAAATGGGCTGAATAGTAAAACTGGGCTCTTCTTAATGAATTCTCTGTTTCTTAGTGTGTTAGAATTTGAAGTTCAAAGTTGAATAAAAGCAACTGTAGCATAAAAGTATAAAGAGCTTCCTGTTTACCACAGTGATTTCAGGAGGGCTGCACTGTGAGTATTGCTTCCAGCTTTTAGAATTGTAAACCCAAGCCTTACCTGGAAGGCCAGGACTTCCAGGACTTCCAATGACTCCCTCAGGTCCAGCAGGCCCCGAATGTCCAGGTGGGCCAGGTTGCCCCATTTCTCCTTTCTTTCCCATATCACCTGGCAGTCCTGGATCCCCCTTAAATTTAGTCAAACACCTTTAAAATTCTCATATAAGCAGGATATGTGGTTAGAATTCAGCATAAACTTTATTCATTAATTCATTAATTCATCAATTCATATTTAGTATTTGCTATCTGGCAGCACTGTGATAGGTGCTGGGAATAAGAGGGCCACATGGTTTATGGGGCCCAGTGCAAAATGAAAATGCAGCTTCCCTTAAAACTTTCTAAAGATAATTTCAAGACAGCAATAGCGTCGCATCAGACAAAGTATGGAGGTCTTTCTTAGCACAGGACCTCTGTGACTGCACTGGTAGCATATTCAGGAAGCCGGCTCTTACCAGGATATAATAGTAACCTATACAGATCTATCACATATACAGTCCCTGCCTTCATAGGGCTTCAGAGACCAGTAAGGAGATAGGTATTAAATAATCACACAAATATATAATTACAAATTGTGATGACTAGCTGGGCGTAAGAAAGAAATAGACTAAATAAAGATGTGTCCTACAAATACTGTGCATGCAGATAAATATGTCAATCACATGTTTTAAAAACCTTCCAATGATTTAATATTCATTAAATCTTTACTTCAGTCTTATGACAAGCCAGAACATATAGATTGGATAAAGATTTACAAAATTTCTATGGTAGCCAATTAAAATATACTACTCTGTTACTCTCATTTGGTGACATGATAAAACCAGCTCATTTTGTTCTCAGTGCACAGTTCTAACAATTTATTCTGGTGGTTACCTGTGAAAACTTTAAATGAAACTATTAATTAACTGTATGTGAAGTCAAATAGGATTTCTCAATGAGCAAGTATCTCAGTGGAAGCAATCTCTAGTTTTCTGAGGACTTAATCTAAATATAAAGAACAAAGACATTTGTCTGTGCTCCTAGTAATAAACAGTAGCTTTCTTTGGTCTGTGTGGTATCTAAATGTTTTCCTGTTTTAGCAGTCACTACTGGAGACTGTGGCTGGTGGAAAACTTTAGGAAAGGTGGTATTTTATTGCCTCAAAAAAGAGGGAGAAGGTTCCCTAAGTAATAGTTTTTATATGTTGGAGTCATATACTGTTGAAAATGTAAAAATCTAAATCTGAAAAATAGACTCTCCCCTACAAAAACATTTTCAAACATTTGCATTTAATTTCAAGAGGTTGCTGGGCTTCTTGGGATCCCATAGATTTTTCCAGGGGTCCATGGAATCCCATATTAGTAACCTCTGCTTATAGGAACTTCTGTTAATCATTTCTAGTGTCTCTCTCTGGCTTTTAGTGTGAACGCTGTACTCAGAAAATTTGGAAGAGAATGAACCTAAGAAAGCAGCCAAGCCCTATTGAAACGTTTGGTTGCTGCTTCGTGTAACACAGTAGTAAGGGCTTTAACATCCAACCTCAATTTGACAGAGCACAAACACTGACAACATTGAAGCAAGATCATTTCCACCCCATTACCCAGAAAAAGTTCTAAAGCAAGAAAGATAAATGTATGTATCTTAGGATTTTGTTTTCTTTCTAATGATGCTGTAAACTTATTTTCTATCTTTTGTTATGTCTTAGTAAGACAAGTTTTTTTTTTAAATTTTATTTATTTGTCTATTTTTTAGACAGAATCTTGCTCTGTCACCAGGCTGGAGTGCAGTGGTGCAATCTTGGCTTACTGCAACCTCCGTCTCCCAGGTTCAAGTGATTTTTCTGCTTCAGCCTCCCGAGTAGCTGGGACTACAGGCACATACCACCATGCCCAGCTAATTTTTGTATTTTTAGTAGAGATGGCGTCTCGCCATGTTGGCCAGGATGGTCTCGGTCTCTTGACCTTGTGATCTGCCCACTTTGGCCTCCCAAAGTGTTGGGATTACAGGCGTGAACCACCATGCCTGGCTGACAAGTGTTTTTTATTAGAAGGTTTAGAAATTTATTTTTCTAAGTCTGTGTGAGATGAGTACAGCAGAAATGGGCCACTTTGTATCACAAGAAAAAACCCACTGTCCTATCTGATTGCATGGGCCTGTAATCACTGCCCTCTTCTGGCAGCACACCTAAATTACAGGGACAGTGTGAGAAATTTCTTGGTGACTGAAAGAGACTCAGAAGTTGACAGCTCTGTGACAGACAAGCATCCTCAGCTGTGGATATAGGATTTTAAAAATCCAAATAACTGCCTGAAAGTATAGCAATAGTTTCAATTTTCTCTGCCCACATTGAATCTGGGTACTTGTTGATACTTTTCAAGGGGCTTACTCCACCACCAAAATGTAAATATTTCATTGGCCTGTATACCGTTGGTCCTGGTGGTCCTGGCCTTGTACCTTCTGAGTAACCTGGCTCTCCCTTATCTCCCTGGAGACCATGAATACCTGGGAGGCCTGGTCTTCCAGCTCGACCTGGGAATCCCAAAGTTCCCCTTTTTCCTTTAGAACCTGAAATTAGGGAGAAAAATCAGGTAAAACAGATAAACGTGAGGATCTTGAAGTTTTCTACTTTTCACCTTTGCATAAGCTTTCTTCCAAGAATTGCTTTTTCAGAATTGCAAATACATCAGGTAGTTACAATGGATGATTATTATATAACATCAATATTTATTTTGTTCTTACCCATATTCTAGTTGCACACAGTATATTTGTCTAATAGCAAATCTAGTTTTTTTTTTTAAGTATAAGCTTTCTACCAAGTGTAAAACCAAAACAATGCATAACACAGAAAATCTGGAATCATGACCCATCATCAGCTTGTGGGCTTATAACAGGACTTTATGCATTACCTGGCATGCCCATGTTCCCCATGCTCCCTGGCACACCACGTGGTCCTGGTTCTCCAGGATTCCCAATGCTGCCCAAATCTCCTCTGGGGCCTTGAGAACAAATAAATAGTTATTGCCCTGCACAGTTCCTGGACATAGTATGTGTTTAATAAAGATTTGTTGCTTGCATGAATGAATGAATCCAGAACAGCCAGGCCGGCTGGTTTAGGCACTTGTCTAGCTGTCCTTTTTCCTTCAAATAAGGAAGGAACTGGGGACCCAGAACATGTAAAACTAAAGAAAGTTAGATTCTTGTCAGCAGGTCTGGGTTTCAAACACTAAAATCATCCTAAGACCAACGCCAGCAGGAAAAAGTGGGCTCCTGCAATCATATGGGAATATATTTCCAACCGCATCCTGAAGTGTTATTGCCATGTAATATATTTTGTTACTGAGGTGGTTATAGGAATGGTGGGATACTTTAGTTATTTAAAAATTATTTTGTAAACTCAGTTACTGTTTTAAAAAAGAAAGATGCAAATCTGAAAACTTCTAAGGCATTCTCTAATTTTCATCTCTGATATGTTATCACATATGGTGATAAATTATAATCTGTAATACATATCAGCAATTTCAGAATAAAATTTTAAGGACAAAATGGAACTATTTGTAGGTTAATATGGTTTTGTTAATTACACACCAACTATAAACACTTTCTTGTTAGTAATTTAGTAGCAAATTTCTGCTGGAACACTATCAGAACAGAACTGATATTTAAACCCAATAAGCCTAGAAACAACTTTTATTACTTTAGATGTAGGAAAGTGTAAAATGTGTTATTTCTATTTGAGAATCAGCTGTACCTGGTGGTCCTGGTGGTCCAGGTAGTCCTTTGAGGCCTTTTAAACCTGACAGCCCTGGAACACCTCTGTTTCCTTTCTCACCCATATTTCCTGTGAATCCTAAAGTTAAAAACCGGGTATTAACAAAAAAATTAGTCGAGCATGGTGGCGGGTAGCTGCAATCCTGGCTACTTAGGAGGCTGAGGCAGAAGAATCGCTTGAACCCGGAAGGCAGAAGTTGAAGTGAGCCAAGATCTTGCTACTGCACTCCAGCCTGAGCGACAGAGTGAGACTTCATCTCAAAAAAAAAAAAAAAAAAAAAAAAAAAACCAACCCAAAAAACAAAAAACCGGGTAATAAAAATGCAAGTTAAAATTTTGTCACACCCATCCACATCCTGGTTTAAAGTGACGGCATATTATTGTAGCACAGCATAGCATATATGTTAAGAGCATGGGCAGATTTGGGCTTCTATCTTTTAAAGAAGAGGATTAAATGAGATAATATGTGTCAAGCATTAGCACAGTGCCTGGCATAAGTTATTTCTCAATGAACACTAGCAATGATCTTAATATATACTCTTTAAAACAACATTTTAAGAATTAGCAGCCTAGATATCTCTTTATTTTTTAGTAGTAAAGACAAAGCACTATCTACTGTACTATTCTCATCTAGCTGATTCTATTCTCAATCCATGTATTAAAATTATAATTTATTAAGTATTAGGTAAGTCAAAGCCTTTACCCAGAATTACACTGTCCATCAGTTAATAACACTTGGATTTGAATCCAGTTCTGCACGGTTGAGAAGTTCATAAATCTCCCAGGACACCATTCTACTTTCCCTAAAACATGGCATTGATCATACCCTTCTCCTGTTCAAAAATAGTCATTGGGTTGGGTGTGGTGGCTCACACCTGTAATCCTAGCACTTTGGAAGGCTGAGGTGGGCGGATCACTTGAGGTCAGGAGTTTGAGACCAGCCTGGCCAACATTGTGAAACTCCATCTCTTCTAAAAATACAAAAATTAGCCAGGCGTGGATCCTGTAATCCCAGTTACTTGGGAGCCTGAGGCAAGGGAATCGCTTGAGCCCAGGAGGTGGAGGTTGCAGTGAGATCACACCATTACACTCCAGCCTGGGTGACAGCGAGACTCTGTCTGTAAATAAAGAAATAGTAATTGAATCTCTATTATCTACAGAGTAAATTGCAAACTCCTTTGGCAGCATGAAGCATTCTGCAGTCTGTCTCTGGTCTGCCTTTGTGCTTTTTCTCAAGCAGATTCACTTCCCTTGGCTCTTTTCCTGCATACATACTCATTCATTCATATATGGATGGAACAGCTAATTAATGAACAGGTCTTACGCTGAGTCCTGGAGAGATAAATTATCATGTTCTCTTTCCCCAAGTTTTTAAGTGTTTAACTGGGGAGACAGCCATGTAAACAAACAATTATCATCCAGGCAGATAAACTCTGTACTAGTGTTGGGCACAATATGCTACAGGGAAGAATTTCTGGAAGAGGTGGTATTTTTTTAGCTCAGTCTTGAAGACCAAATGAAAATGAATTGGTTGAAGAAGGCCTGGAATGAGACAAGATTCCCAGACAGTAAAACAGCATGTAGAAAGGAGTGATGAGTATCAGGGGGTTAGATTGTTTTGTTTTACAACCTTCGTTTTTTCCATTTATGCCATTGATTGCAATCTAAAAAAATATATACTGTTTCATGTGTTTATTTACTTCAGTTTTTTAGAAGTTGGCAAAATACAGCTTTCAGGGTGAATCTGGCTTGGTTTTGTACAACTTGAGAGTTAAAGATGGCTTTTACATTTTTAAAAGCTTATTAAAAACAAAATAAAAAGCAAAGAAGAATATGCAACAGGGATCCTATGTAATCCACAAAGCCTAAGATACTTCCTACCTAGCCTAAATGGAAACTGTTTATGGACCCATTACATCTCTTCCCGCCACTAAACTGTAACTTTCAACATGACTAGGAAAAACTAAGTCTGCATTGTTCGCCTCTGTGTAGTCAGGACATAGCAAAACGCCTAGTTTGTTTTTTATTTTATTAAGTAAAAAGTAATTGTTGAGTACATAAATGTCATATGACTGGAGAGCCAGGCCAAGTGCAAGTGGTGAATGAACTCGTATGTCAGTTTAAGCTTCCATTCTCAAAGCACAAAGAGCCTTGGAAAGATTTTAAGCCAAGAATTTTGTTCATCTGAATCTTACAAAACATTTAAATCCTCCTTCATGGAGGTTTCACTGACTAGCCTACTTGCTGTATTTTCTGCTTCCCTCAACTCCTGCAGAGCTCTGGCAGCACAGTGAGGAGCCCAAGGGTGAGGCCCATCTCTGACATTTTCTATCAGAGTGGCATTGGGCAATAACTTGACCTCCCTATTCCCCATCTGTAAAATGGGATGATTGCGATCGCAGTAGCTACTCCTAGGGCTATTTATTTATTTATTTATTGAGACGAGTCTCACTCTGTTGCCCAGGCTGGAGTGCAGTGGCACAATCTCAGCTCACTGTAATCTCTACCTCCCGGGTTCAAGCCATTCTCCTGCCAAAGCCTCCCGTGTAGCTGGGATTACAGGTGCCTGCCACCACAACTGGCTAATTTTTATATTTTTAGTAGAGATGGGGTTTCACCACGTTGGCCAGGCTGGTCTCGAACTCAGCCTCCCAAAATACTGGGATTACAGACAGGAGCCACTGGGCCCAGCCTACTCCTAGGGTAATTGTGAGGATTAAATAAGTCAATATTTGTAAAACTTAGAACAGTACCTGCACCGGAATACTACTTACATTGTTGTTAAATAATATAGCATACCGACTTGCACTTATGTTCTTTATTATTTTTTTCTACATATGCCTAAATCTCCCACGCAGACTCCTTGTGGAGGGGATAGTGACTTGTTATTGTGTTTCTCTGTGTATTCAATATCTCTTCCACATTTAAAGTGAATAGCTTTAAGTCAGAAATTCAGATTTAGAAAAAAAAATGGATTGGTTGGGCGCTCCCAGCTCTTACAGAGGCAGAGGCAGGAGGATAGCTTGAGCCCAGGAGTTTGAGACCTGCTTGGGCAATATAGTGAGACCCCGTTCTCCAAAAAAAGGAAAAAAAAAATAGAAAAAAAAATGGATCACACTGAAATTAGGGAGGCCTAGATACAGGTTCTTTTTTTGTTATTCTTCTTCCATCTGTGCCCCTTGGTTATGCATTTGAAAAGCCTAAGGAAAACACATAGAACAGCCTCGATGCATACTCTGGGTGAGTAAAAGAATTTTGTTGGAAGCATAGAAATAGCCCCACAGCATGTGTCCTTCTATACTTTACAAAAGGAATTCTTCAATTGCAAATTAGTACTCGTGCCTTTATACTGTGAGAGCCAAATTTCTGCTTATGTAGGCAGAGATATGCTATTCATATTTTTTCCAAAATGTTTCTAACACTACTTAAATAATCTAAAATAGTCTAGTGAAGTGGTGTCTATGCAGACAGTTTATGATGACTGGAGATTGGTGCCAGTATTTTTTTTTTCATATGTTGGCTTAGACTAGTACTAGTAGAGTTTTCTAAAAATCACATTACTTTCTTTCTCATTGCTAAAAATGAAATGAAATACTCTTTTTGTACCAGAACTAGATTATCTCTTCAACACCTGGTTAGATGGGGACTACCCAAAAGGCTTTTACTTCCTAACTTGCCAGTTAGTCAGTCTTTATGTTGTGGTCTACAGCACCCTGTGCATTTTTTTTTTTTTTTTAAGGTTTGGCAGTACATGTGAAAGTGTGTTTTATCCTTATGTGCCACACATTTAAATATTTGTTGAATACAGTCTCATTTCTTAAAAGCCATTTCAAATATCTCAAAACTTAACATGGCTTTGCAACTGCCAACACATTTTTTCTTTTATACCTTTCTTGTGATGACACATTTGTTTTTATTCCTTTCCAGCTATGAGAGTCTGATCTGCAAATGTATATTTTACCCAGCAGTTCTCTGTTTTTCTAAAGTTGCTTGGGATTATATTTGGTCAAGAAGACTGCAAGGGAGGGCTTCTGAAAATCCAGTTTTATATTGGTTGTATTGATCATATCACAAAAACTCCATAAAAAGGGCCCAAATAACTTGAAATAATTTGAATAGATTTGAATTTTAGCCTAATAGCCACATCGAACAACAGTCTTTCTAAAGGATTACATTTTCATTGAAGCATTTCTTTTTAGTAATTATTCTCCAAAGGATTTTGAACAGAAGAAGTTTTTAGATGGAATCAGAAGAAATTATCCTGGTAGTCAACGGAATAAAGTTGAATTTGAGATGGGTATTTCAACATCAGCCAGAAAAGATTTTTAATGTGGATTTTTTGTTTTCGGATTTCGTTTTCCTCATACTTGGCAAAGAGGGAGTTTGGAGTTTTGAGGCTTATAATTTAAAAACTGCTGATGATTCAAATATAGCAAATCAAAATGCAGAATTAACTCATAAACAAAATGTTACACACTGAGGAGGCAACATATGGTGGAAGGTGACTCAATTCTAGTGCTGCTCAGCCACCAATCGGCTGTGTGACTTGGGCAGTTAACTAAACACTGGCCCTCAGTGTCCTTGTTTGTCAACTAAAGGGATTTGCCTGGATAATTTCCTAGCCTGAGAATCAGCTCTGATGTTCTGATTCCAAATAAGCAATTCTTTACCTTTAAGGCCTGGTTCTCCTTTGTCCCCTATTAAGTGGGATATCTGAGAAGGCCCGGGATTTCCTTTATCTCCTTGTTCCCCCTTGGCTCCTGGGGTTCCTCTCTGGCCCTTTACTCCTGGAATTCCAAGGCTTCCTAACAGACAGGAGTAATAACATCAGATCCTTAATTCTTTAAGTAGTTCATAGGGATTAAAAAGTTGGCAGTGCTTATAATAAAACAGAACAAATCAAACAAAAAACGCTAACAGTGCTGAGAACTTGATAAATAGTTTCCCCAGGCAAGCAGCCTCATAAGGGTAGTGTTATAAGCCTGCAGGGAGAAAATAGGATTTCATTCAAATGGAAAAAAGGAACACCGAAAACAGCAAAATCAAATACTGTTGCTCTCTCAGAACCATTTTTCCCTCCAAAGAAACGTAACTTTTTTTTTTTTTTTTTTTTTTTGCTGCAAAATACATGAATGTTGTTTATGCTTCCTACTATCTAGAAAGACACTCCATCACTTACCCCTCTGCCCTGGCGTGCCTGGGTTCCCAGGGGGCCCTGGAGGGCCAATGGCTCCGGGAAAGCCCATCATCCCAACCATTCCATCTTCACCTGTGAAAACAAATTATCACAAAGCAGCGCATGTTGTACAGAGTGAGAAAAGCAAAATATTCCATATGCTAAAATAAATTATACTTAGAAGTAGAGATTGGGAGTTGAAAAAATGGCCTCTGTAAATAGTAAAATTACCATATTAGTCCAGGAGATGGGTTGGTAAATGGTATTTTAAACTCATCTATGTGGAAGTGATTGGTAGCAAATCATATTCATGAATGAGGATAAAATATGTGGCAATTTTGGAGCATGCCATCCTCCCACGCCCTGACCAGTAACTTTCTATTATATCCCTTCACTTTATTTTCTTCATAACACTTGTCTCAAGTTGAACTTAGACTTTAACTGTTTCTATTGTTGCTCCTCTACTATGAGAAGGGGAGACTTGTCTGCTGACTGATGTGTCTCTGGGGTCTGGAAGAATGCTGGGACGTGTTAGTAGCCCAATAAGATGAATGAAAGGTTAATGTGCTGATTAAGTTGTTTAGGGTTCTTCTCTGGATGGGAGATCAGTGAGGTTTTTATGCCATGAGGGAACAGAATATTCTCCCCAAACATATAAACAATAAACTTAGCCATCAAATTAAAACAACTATACAGAAATATGATGAACAACTTTATGGCAACAAATCAGGTAACTTAGACAAAATGGACAAGTTCTTAGAGAAACACAGAATACCAAACTGACTCCAGAAGAAATAGAAAATCTGAATATACCTATAACAAATGAAGAGATTGAATTAGTTATTTAGGGACTTCCCACAAAGAAATGCCCAGATCCAGATAACTTCACTGGTGAATTCTACAAAATGTTTAAAGAGTGTCAATTCTTCACGAGCTGTTCCAGAAAATACAAGAGGAGGAAACACTTCCCATCTTGTTCTATCAGACCAAAACCAAAGATATCACAAGAACACTATAGACCAATATCCCTTCTCAATATAAATGCAAAAATTCTCAACAAAATACTAGCGAACATAATAGTAGTATATTAAAAGGATAACACAGCAAAAATAGCCACATCCCGGGTAATCGTGAAATGTGTTCATTCCGCCACCACTGTTTCCCTGCACCCTGGCCCCTGGTTTCTTACAAATAATTTAGAAGGAAAACCTTATATTAACTGAAGTAAAAGCATAGAGTCAAAAGCATATGCCTAGGTACAGTTGACAGAGCTACCTTAAGAGGAAGAGGACATAAGGAGAAAAATAGAAACACAAAAAAGGATACCTGGTGGCCCTAAAATTCCTGGATTTCCTGGATATCCTTTTTGACCCGGTGGTCCCATCTCACCTTGATGGCCTGGCATTCCAGGTGATCCAGTTTCTCCAGGAAAACCTGATCTATCCAAGCCTGGAATTCCTGGGTCTCCCTTTGGCCCTGTTTCACCTCTTCTGCCTGTGTATGAATAAGTGAATGAACGAATAAATGAATGAACCCACAAATGCTTTCCCCACTAACTTCAGAAATATATATATTTTTGAGACAGAGTCTCCTTCTGTTGCCCAGGCTGGATTACAGTGGCACAATCTTGGCTCACTGCAATCTCTGCCTCCTGGGTTCAAGTGATTCTCCTGCCTCAGCCTCCCAAGTAGCTGGGACTGCAGGCATGCACTACAATGCCTGGCTAATTTTTGTATTTTTAGTAGAGCTGGGGTTTTGCCATACTGGCTAGGCTGATCTTGAACTCCTGACCTCAAGTGATCTGTCCATCTTGGCCTCCCAAAGTGCTGGGATTTCAGGCATGAGCCACTGCACCCGGCCACTTCAGAAATATTTTGTGGCTGTAAATATTTAGCTCTGTGATTTGGGGTAACTGCACACTTTGTGTGTGTGTGTGTGTGTGTGTGTGTGTGTGTGTGTGTGTATTTAATGTCCCCTCTGTCAAATTTCTGAGCTCCCTTCTGGCTCTAACATTCTCTGCTCCAATGACTCATGCAATAATAAAAGTGTAGTCTTTATATCTATTTTTGTAGTCCTGCAGGCACATTCTGGGACCTTATGAGTGCTGCTCACTCTGTATCCTGCAAAAGACATACAGAGCCATTCATGTGGAGGGAAGCCACTAGATGCCGCGGAAACAATAATAATGCCACCATAATAGTTAAGATCTTGGTCAAAAATTGATTTGTGAACATATAAGCAGTATGATAGACCACAGACATTAACTGATTTCTAAATAACTTTTCTTTCAGGAACAGTTCATCAGATCTGATTGAGAGAATCCAAAAAGATAAAGTAAGTTTCCCATCATCTGGAACATCTAGCCTGCCTCATTTAGATTTATTTTTGTTTTTTCTTTTATATTGTATATTAAACCATCAACTACATATTTTAGTTTATAACTTTTTTAACTGGTACCATTGCATACATTTGCCCTATTATAATAATAAGGATACATTTACCACTTTAATATACTTATGAAAGTATTAAAGGTAAAATGTTTTCTGAAAATTTGTATATGTATAAATATATGTAAACACACACCAGTCTCTCTCTGTCCTCAGTGTTCGTATTTTCTTGCATGAAAGACACAAGGAAACTCACTATATTAACTTCAGGTTTCTTCCTTTATAGGTGGTATACATTACTGTGTGCAACAAATCCATGGCAGCAAGGTTTACATTTCTGAAGTATTTCTCACTGAACAATGGTCAGGACTTGTTGCTGGCAGTTCCCATGTTAAGTAGAAAAGCAGAGCAGGAGTCTCATGCCTCCTGCCCATCTGGTGGCCAGTTTCGAGGCCCTCCTCCTACCTTGTTGCCCTTTCAATCCATTTAAGCCTGGAAGTCCTTGGGCTCCCCTTGGACCTTCTATGCACCTTCCTTGGGGTCCTTGTTCTCCAGGTGGTCCAGGCTGCCCTGGATCTCCTGCGAAAGAAAGCCCAAGTATGTACCCAGGTGCTAGAACTTAAGGTCTTGCTACTGCTACACTAGTCATTCTTCTGTTAACTTTTTCCCACCTAAATCAGACGTATATTTACTACCACTAATATGCCTTTTTGTAGGGGGAACTCTTTAAAAAGGAAAGAAGGAAGGAATAAGGGAGAAAGGTAGGGCAGGAACATTGGATGGGAAAATAATTAGGCTCCACAGATTCTATTTCTTGAACCAGAAGCTTTATTTGAGAATTCTTCATTCCTAGAACACCTGTGCATTCAGTTTTCTGCATTTTAGCTGAGCTCACAGTGGAGAAGAGTAATGACACTTGCTATTGTACCTCGTGGTCCATCAAGCCCTTCATTTCCTGGAGTTCCAGGGAGACCTGGAAGTCCAGGGAGTCCAATTTCTCCATGTTCCCCAGAATTGCCTCTTTCTCCTGGAAAACCTGGTGTTCCTGGTCCTCCAGGCATGGCTAGTGCTGGCTCTCCCTATAGCACAGAAATTATATTATTACTATATAATGCTTCCAAATCCTCACTGGTATCGACTGGTCTCTTTGTCATGGAGGCTCTAAGTCCCTTTTGTACAGCCACCACCATGCCATCAGCTTTCCTTTTTGAACTGTAGTTGCTGACTTTTTTATAAGATTATGCTTAATAACGCTTCAGGATATGTAGCTTCCACTTTTTCAGAAGACTATGGGATTGTCTGTAAAGAGAAAAACCTAGATGTCTTTACTTTTGATAGTTTTTCTCATAGCTACCCACATTTCTTTCTAGAGTTGTCTCATTTTAAACAGTCTGAGTGTTTATGAAACCATTAAAGATGGTATCAAGATGAAATCTGCATTCTGACACCTCATGCTTTCCTTTCTAAAAGAGAAGATGATCCAGAAAAACATTAAAAATATTTAATATCTTCATCATCTACAAATATATTGATAATTTCTACATCTAGAGTGTTCTTCCAGGTGAGTGCATACAAACTGGCCAATTAATGGTTACCTGCCCTCTCCCCTGTGACAGTTTGAGTTTGAATTTTTGCATACCTTGGCTCCTGGGAGGCCTGGCTTTCCAGGTAACCCAGGCTCTCCCATTTTTCCAGGACAACCCAGTGATCCTTTTGTACCTGGAAAACCTTGATCTCCTACAGAGAAAAAACAACATTGCTGTAGGATTAGTCCTATTGAAAGATCCTGAGCAGTAACTCTCTTATCTCTCAATCAGCTAGAGATGCTTTTAAGAAAGCTTGAATGATAATAAACCAATTGATAAATTAGCAATTTTTTAAAAGTTCCCAATCAAATTACATTGGTTCCCAATTTAAAAAATAACGTTTTCCATTTTGTTGTTTAGTATGGCTATAATCTTGATTCAGCAATTCTTCAAACCTGGTTGACCAGCTGACTTTGTTTTTGAAGTATATTTTACATATAGTTTACAGGTAAATGGATTTTTATATGTGTATATATTAATGCAAGCATGACCTAGATTAAGCAATAGAGATTTTTCAGCACCCCAGGTAGCCTTTCTCAACAGGGGTTGCTTAAGAGAATTAAGTCCTAATGTCCCTATAGCATCCATTGCATGTAAGGGATTAACTTCTTATGCATTTATAGTAGGTGAATTGAGAAAGGGGTCACGCACATTTTCTATGTTCTCTGGTTCAGAAGAGGAAGCCCTGGTGAAGCAAGGCTGCATTCAGACAGCTCCTTCATGCCCTAATTTGACCAATATTTAATTTGCAGTTAGTTCATGGAATTCATTAGGTTCAATTGTGAAATTGTAAATCTCTACTTTCAAGGAGCTCTTGGGCTAGTTCTGGTTCCCATAGTCTATAGTCTTCCTCCAGAGAGTCAGTACATAGAGTTACAAAGTAGGGATGTAATTTGTTAATGCAGGGTCCCAGAAGAATGAGGTACAAATGTGAGCCAGGCTCCATTACTTCACAGATCATTAGGAAGAAAACCAAGAAATTGTATTCAAAGCCATTCTTGAGACTACATGAGAAATGTAATTATGTTTTCCATTTCAAATACTCATAAATTGAAATCAATATTCTCATATTTGTGCAGAATTAATGTATAATAAACATTGATGACATACTAATCCAAGAGCTGAAACACCAAAAAAAAAAAGGATGCCATTTTAACAAACATTTTAAATAATATTGTAACAAACATGAAATTATCATAAAACTTACAGTTCTATGTGAGAACCCAGGGACTCAGGTTACTCATATGTTATCCTGGACAGGACTTTGATGTAATTGTCAGGGGGCAGGCTTACGTCATTGTGTGAGCTCTCAGTATCTAGATTTTTTGGGAGTGTTTCCTCTTTAAGGGGAAACAGCACTTTTTTCCTAAAGGAAAATAACTTCTGTAATTTATTTTGGAGTATGTGGGGAAATCAGCTATTTGTGATTTAATAGTTACTTTCTTATATATAAAAAATAACTGTATAAATGTAAAAGGTGCAGGCATTTATTGAGAAGTACCAAAAATGTCCTTAAAATCCAACAATCAATAATTACTATTATCATTTTGGTGAATTTCCTTCTAGTTGTTTTCTATGTGTTTTGAAAAGTACAATTGAAATGAAATTGCATAAATCAATTGCCTTTTAACCAAACATTATTATAAGATTTTTTGCGATTTAAGGGTCTTGGAAAACTTTTTTTTTTTCCAGACAGAGTCTTGCTCTGTTGCCCAGGCTGGAGTGCAGTGACGCAGTCTCAGCTCACTGCAACCTCTGCCTCCTGGGTTCAAGCAATTCTCCCGCCTTAGCCTCCTGAGTATCTGGGATTACAGGCACATGCCACTGCATCCAGCTAATTTTGTATTTTTAGTAGAGACGGGTTTCACCATGTTGGCCAGGCTGGTCTCGAACTCTTGACCTCAAGTGATCTGCCTGCCTTGGCCTCACAAAGTGCTGGGATTACAGACATGAGCCACTGCACCTGGCCAGAAAACGTTTTACAGAGTATTATGGATATTTCCTATATATGTGTAACTTCTAAATATCCGCAATAAACTTTATGTTTAAAACATTTTTAAATTTACCCTTAGGTCCAGGAGGCCCAGGAAATCCAATTCCTGGAATTCCTGGTTCACCATCAGGCCCTGGAAGACCAGGATCTCCATATTTCCCCATGGATCCAGGGATACCTTAAAAACAAATACACATATGCATCTCCACATCAGCAACTTTTCTTCATCTTGTTTTAAAAGAAAATGTCTAAGTTCTCTGTGTCATCCTATCCCTTTTGCACATTAAGAAAAAATTTTTAACACAACCCCAATCATATGTTCCTCCTCTGTGTCTCTATCCAATGGACTAATCTTTAGGAACGGCAAATAATTTTGTAAATATGATTTAATTCCTAACAAGAAATATTCTAGATGTCTTGAACTATGTAAGTCTCCTTCTATGCAGGCAAAACTCAGTTTTAGATCACACTGGCAAAGACCTTCAATTTTCAAATGAAGATGCTGTAGAAAATATCCTAATAAATTGCCAGTGAGCAAACATCACTTGCTCCCCCACCGAAACTCCATAAAGATTATTCTGCTCTAGAATTCCTCTTAAGCAGTTTTGTAGGTTCTTCTCTGGAATGTTTATATTGGAAGCACCAGTGAGAATAATTTGGATAACCTCAGAGAACTACAAGAAGTCCCCAGCCTGATATCTTATCAGATAGGACACTGCCCTGTGCTCTCTTTTGGAGCCAATGAATACAATTTTTTTCTTATAATGGAGACAGTATTTTTTTGGAAAGAGTCAGGGTGTTGTCTGATGCCATGCACCAGATTTGGCATAGGGTACTTACCAGGTGGACCTTGGGGGCCAGCAAGGCCAGGGGCCCCTGGAGGTCCTGGTGGGCCTGGAACTGGTGTTGAAACACTGACTTCTCCCCTAGGACCTTAAGGAAATTTGCAATCATAAGATTGAGGTGTGTATGTATATATATATATATATATATATATATATATATATATATATATAGAAGCTTTTCTTACATGATAGGGGAAAATATGATTATAAAGGGTTTATAAACATAACCCAAAGAAAATTAAAAAAAAAATGTTTTCACAGGCTTCAAAACTAGCTTAAGGACCACCAGCCCATTGAAACTTTCTTACTGAGTCAACGAATATTTCTGAGTTTAGACTATTGTCTAAATTCTGTTTTAACCTGTTTCCTGTTCTGAGATAACTCACAGATTACAGTCCTAACTTTACCTCCTTACATTAGGATTAGAGACAAGTTATGTTTAGAATAACTCCAAGAAGGGTTATTGTATTTTATTTCACAATGAAAATCAGATTTGCTTCAGCCTCAAAGAGTTTGTTTGTGTAAATGAAATGAGCACCAGCAGCGAGCTTCATTTTTTTTTTCCTAAATGGGAAATTAATTGCCTAACATGCTGGTCTATTGAAAATAGCCTGTTCCAAAAAATTGATAATATGGAATTAGGTGTAAACATTGGTGAATACTGATAGGGTACTTATTTATTGGATGACTAGTTTCCACAGGAATGCTGTTTTTGATATGGGCAAGGCTGACATGGGTTTGTCAACTTGGACACTTTTCTTAACCTCTCTGTTAAGTTCCTTATTTGTCACAGGGGAAGGGATGCCTACCCAGCAGATAAGTACTCGAGATAATATTCTGACCACAGTGGCAAACATTAAAACATGTTTAGTGATAAATGTTGTCCATATAGTCACTTACTCATAGAAAAACATAGGTTTATAGTATGGGATGGGACAAGTTTGATAATAATATATTTTATGACAATGGAGTTCTTTAGTAAAGATTCACACTTAGAAATAACAGAAGAGGCCAGGCACGGTGGCTGACGCCTGTAATCCCAGCACTTTGGGAGGCCAAGACGAGTGGATCACTTGAGGTCGGGAGTTCAAGACCAGCCTGGCCAACGTGGAGAAACCCCATCTCTTCTAAAAATACACAGATTAGCCAGGCATGGTGGCTGTTGCCTGTAATTCCAGCTACTCGGGAGGCTGAGACATGAGAATTCCTTGAACCCATAAGGTGGAGGTTGCAGTGAGCTGAGATTACACCACTGCACTCCACTCTGGGTGACAGAGGAAGACTCCATCTCAAAAAACAAAACAAAAAACAAAAAAAGAGCATTTGATAATGGATTAAAACAGGGCTAAATAAACTTTTGTTGTAAAGGGCCAGATAGTAAGTAATTTAGGCTTTGTGATCCAAATCTACTCAACTACTCCATTATGCCATTGTAGCATAAAAGCAGCCAGAGACAGCACATGCAGGAGTGTGGCTGTGTTCCAAGAAACTGTATTTATGGGTACTCTCATTTGAATTTCATATAATTTTCATGCATCACAAAATATCATTAAACATTTTTTTCAGTCATTTGAAAATGTGAAAACCATTCTTAGCTTGCGGATCATACAAAATCAGACAGTGGGCTGGACTTGGATTGTGGGTCACCCCTGTTTGCTAGTACCTGGATTAGAACAGCAGCCTCCTATGGTCAGGCGTGGTGGCTCACGCCTGTAATCCTAGCACTTTGGGAAGCCGAGGCAGGCAGATCACCTGAGGTCAGGCATTCGAGACCAGCTTGGCCAACATGATGAAACCCCGTCTCTACTAAAAATATAAAAATTAGCTGAGTATAGTGGTGGGTGCCTGTAATCCCAGCTACTCGGGAGACTGAAGCAGGAGAATCACCTGAACCTGGGAAGCAGAGGTTGCGATGAGCCGAGATTGCGCCATGGCACTCTAGCCTGGGCAAAAGAGTAAGACTCTGTCTCAAAAAAAAAAAAAAAAAAAGAAAGAAAGAAAGAAAAAAAGAAAAAGAACAGCAGCTTCCAAAATAAGGTACAGATAAACATAGATATTTACTTATTTAATATATAGAGAAAGTCGTAAGATTTACATACGTGTGTGGACAAAAATGATGCATACATTTATAACATATAAGGTTGTGCACTCAAAAAGTTTTACCCATGAAGGAAGACCCTGTAAAATGATTTAGAGACCACAGGTTTATTAGGTCTTACCCTTAAAGTGATTTTATTTATTTATTTATTTATTTATTTTTCAGACAGTGTCTTAGTCTGTTGCCCAGGCTGGAGTGCAGTAACATGATCTTGGCTCACTGCAACCTCCACCTTCCAGGTTCAAGCGATTCTCCTACCTCAGACTTCCAAGTAGTTGGGACTATGGTTGTGTGCCACCATGCTCAGCTACATTTTTGTATTTTTAGTAGAGATGGGGGTTTGCCATGTTAACCAGGCTGGCCTTGAACTCCTGACCTCAAGCGATCTGTCCACCTTGGCCTTCCACAGCGTTGGGATTACAGGTGTGAGTCACTGTGCCCGGCCTAAAGTGATTTTAGAAGTAAAAAATGACCATGGCAGCATTATTTGCCTAAAACTGTCAGTAGCATGCTATTCTGAACTTCAGTCACACTCCTGAATCCAGAACTAGGGCCAGTATATGTGTATCCCAAAAGTTACTTGGACTTCTAAATGATTATCAGACTATTTTTCTTCATTTGTCTTAGATATTTTAAAGTTTTGTTTATAAAGTGCCTATTGAGTTATGGATCAAAAACAACAAATCTGTGGCTGGGCACAGTGGCTCACACCGTACTCCTGGCACTTTGGGAGGTTGCAGCAAGGATTGTTTGGGGTTAGGAGTTGGAGACCAGCCTGGGAAACACAGCAAGATCCTGTCTCTACAAAAAATAAAAATAAAATATAAATTAGCTGGTTGTGGTGACATGCGCCGATAGCCCCAGCTACTCAGGAGACCGGGTGTGAGGATAGATTAAACCCAGAAATTTGAGGATGCAGTAAACTATGATTATGCCACTGCACTCCAGCCTGGTCAACAGAGTGAGATCCTGTCTTTAAAAAAAAAAAAACACAAAAAACAAATTTGCAATAACATTTAGGGTCTATTCATTTCATATATTTATATAAGTAATACATACAGAATATCCTAGGAAATTTCAGTTGGATTGCCCAGTAATGGAGAAAAAAATGGGTTTTCTCTAACATACACTACATGTTCTTTCCTGGTATCTGTGAGTTGATATATTCTATTCGTTGGAAGCAAGTTTCTACATTTGTCTTAGTCTTGGAGAAGCTTCGTTAGCTCTAGAAAACATCAACCCACTCCATCGGAAAACAGGACTGGAAAGAAAACTAACCAACCGGCTTCTCCGGGTGGTCCAGGGGCTCCAGGAACTCCTTGTGTGCCCTTGGGACCAGGCTTTCCTTGGGGTCCATAGCCAGGTGGTCCAGCTGGTCCTGCAGGTCCTGGGAACCCAGGGGAGCCAGGATCCCCTGGAGGACCTTGGTCCCCCTTCTCACCACTCAGAGCCTGTGACAACAGGAATATGTTTGAATCATGCTTCATTCCACTATCTTCTTACGACAGGTTAATTGTCCTCCAAATATGAATACCAGTTAGGCTATCATTGAGATCTTGAATTAAAAAGCATTTGGCATTTGATGGGAATTATTACTAAAATAAGAGCACTGCAGGTTTCTGCCGTTTTGTGTCCCTTGGAGTGAAGCAACATTTTTTGAACTTGAAACTGTCTTGAGTCCCACTTGAGACGGGTCTCCCCTATGATAATAGCCACTAAACTGACCAATAGTTCAAATGACTTTAGGGGTGATATTCATCATAATGTTACATTTTTTAAATAAAATGAGTACAGCAAACCCCATCTCTACTAAAAGTTTGTGTTTTCACCAGTATTTTCATGACAAAGGAGATTTCCCACTTCCATTTTCTCTCTTAAACTGTCTAGGTTTTAAATTTTCATATGCTACAACTTTGAAAATGATTTGTATAGTTAAGAGAAGTTGAATTTGACAAAATAATGTAAGCCCTCTTCCTTCCCATCATGGCCCCCCGAAATAAATTTGACTCAATTTTTCATTGTTCAGTATCATCAGATGGCTAAGTGGTCTGTCTCCTTTAAGACAGGGTGTAAGACTCAGCAAATCACCACCTTGATTTTTCTCTCATGTACTTTATGGAGCATGTTTACAAGAACTTATAAAGAAAAACTGTTGAGATACAAATAGGGACATCATACAAATTCTCTTAATACTAGACCAACAGAATTCTAGCACTGTCACTTTATAAGCATAACTACCACAAAGTGAACAGCCTGGGACTTGGCTAAGGCAGGGTCTGAGAAGTGCTGGTCCCAGGGATGCTGCCAGCCAGAAAGGGCTTTGTAGTCAGAAGCATTTAGGAAAGACTGGATAGCTTGTCTTCATGTGGAAGGCTCACAATTCATATTCTGATATTAAAGGGTCTGTAAATGAACCTTTACATTTGTTTACCAGGTTTCTCCAAACCTGTTTGAGGTAAATCTTTTATTGGATTATACAGATTAGCCCCAGGAGAAACTGGTATTTCATAGAATAGTTTGAGCAGCATCCCTTGCAAAACTCTTGTAAATACACTATGATGAGAGGTGCTCACCCTCTCTATAACATTTTAAAATAGATCTTGGGGCCGGGTGCAGTGGCTCATGCCTGTAATCCCAGCACTTTGGGAGGCCGAGGCAGGCAGATCACCTGGTCAGGAGTTCAAGACCAGCCTGGCCAAGATGATGAACCTCCATTTCTACTAAAAATACAAAATTAATGGGGCATGGTTGCACATGCCTGTAATCCCAGCAACTTGGGGAGGCTGAGGTGGGAGAATTGCTTGAATCCAGGAGATGGAGATTGCAGTAAGCTGAGATCATGCCATTAATGACAAACCATTTAATCCCTTTATTTGACTACCATACCCTGAAATATGCTGTCTCTTATGCATTTAGTTTTATTTAAAAGTATGGACATTGCCCCCAAAACATTTACTAAAACTTTCCACTATACGTCATTTTCTGAACTTTTCAATAGACTCATTTGATGCAAATATGGAACTGTAATTTGTGTATGAGGTGGGGTCATTATCAATGTAGAATTTTGATTGGGTGACATCACTGAATGATACCTATTTATTTTGTCAAAATACTATACCTATTTGCTTGGGTTATTCCTGCTCATTTGAAGATGCTTCCTTCTTCAGTTACAGTGATGAACTGTGCTGACCAGCCAGCCATTTTTGGAAAACACTTTATCTCTTAGCTTCAAAGTACTTCATTTATAGGGAGGGTAAAGTTGCTAGATACCAACCAGTTCGCCTTTAGGTCCTGGTAATCCTTTCTCTCCCGGAGTTCCAGGAATTCCATCCAAGCCCTTTCTCCCAGGTTGCCCTCTTAGCCCCGGGTCCCCTGGGGCACCCACTTGCCCCTTAGGCTGAAGTGTTTCACCTTTTTCTCCTGTAAGTCCTGGGTCACCCTGGGCACCTGGGAATCCCTAGGGTAGTACAGAAATGAATCTGCATTGTATTTTGATACAATTCTTCTTGTGTCAATCTTAAAAACAGTGTGAACAAGAATTTTGAACTTTAACATGAACTTTTCAACACACTTTTTTCGGTCCACAACTATTATTTCAAGCATTTTGTTTGTTTTGCTTTGTTTTTAACTTCCAAAACTGAAAAATAATTCAGTTACATAGTACAATTCAAGACAATACACACAATAATATAATTCAATATCATAGAACAATCACCATAATTCATGTTGTGTTTGAATACTGGTAAATTTTAACAAGCCTCTCTGAATAATTTGATCTAAGTATATATATCTATAAGTTTTTGATTCATGATGACAATCAAGATTTTAATTTTTAACAGACTTATTGAGGTATAATTTACATACCATAAAATTTCTCCTTTATAATAGTACAATTCAATGATTTTTAGTAAATTTATAGAATTATGCCACCATCACCACAATCATGTTAAAACATTTCAGTCACTCCCCCAAATTCCCTCAAATCCATTTGAAACGAATCCCTGTTCCCACCCTCAGCCCCAGGCAACTGCTGATCTGCTTTCTGTTTCTGATACCGTTTCAAACCGTTTATAAATCCATTAACTGATTCACTTAGTCAGTCACACATTTATTCATTTAATCAGCAGCTATCTGTTAAGTGCCTACTGTTTGCAAGGCACCAAGCTGATAACCTAAGTGTGTTGCAGCCATATTTCCAGAGTGTGCAATTTTTCAAATTGAAGCTAAAGATTTAAAAACATGAAATCTTACTGGAAATCCTGGAAGACCTGTATTTCCTGGGGACCCTGGACTTCCTTTCAAGCCAGCTGCACCTTGTCTTCCTGCAAATCAACGAATTATTAACTAACTCCTCCTTGAACACCAACTTTGAGTAATCAGGGTAATGTAATGTATAAAGAAAATAGAGTGTTTTCTTACGGGGAAAGAAAGACAACTTCTATCATAAAACATAAATGCAATAAGAGAATGGGAGTAAATAACCAGAACAAGAGATCATGTAACAAGTAACTCAGATCTTAGCTTCTTAAAATTTTCATCTGCGTCATTTTAAGAATATATCTTTATTTTTCTGAGTATATATTTTAAAAGTAATATATGCTGATTTTAATAAAATTATGCAGAAAGAAGTGACTAAAAATCACCCATAAATCTGCCAGAAGATAATATTTGCCAAAGTTTAATGTATATTAGTCATACGTGTTTATATCCATAATTGCACAGGACTCATAAACACACTGTTTTGGAATTATAGGATACATATGTCAATAAGTATGAATTTATAGCTTCAGTATAAATGGCTGCAGCAGCCTATTGCGTTGGTGAGCCATCATTTATTTAGCTCAATGCTGTTTTTAGACATTTAGATATTAGGTAGACATTTGTCAACTTTTGGCTGTTATAAACAAGGCTTTGAAAGATGTCTCTAGATATTTAGGTCTCCAAATGTATCCAATTATTTCCTTTATAATAAATTTTTAAAAGTATAACGGCAGAGCCAAATGATGACAAGCTTTTCTAAGGTTTTGGATGTCTCTTGCCAAATTGCATTTTATTGCACAATTTTATACTTCCCAGAGGTATTTAAATATCTCTGTAAAGATGATCCCTTTAAACGACCTTCTGGGTAGGTCTTTGGTCAGTTGATCAACATGTATCTATTCAGATTATATTTTTTGCAAGATATTGAGCTGGGATGTATATTTTTATAGTAATCCAAACCATTTTATAGCTTACAAAGCTTCTTTGAGCTGTATCTGGATAGGCCAAATGTAGAGAAACTATGGAAATTACAACCATACAATGAGTGATCAGCATCAGTGAGCTGCTCACCTGCTCACCTTGAGTCAAAGATAAGACATAAGGAGAGTATACAATAATGATATTTTATCTTTTATTGTTTTTTCTCCTTATTTGCCTCCTTCATTTTCTTCCTTTTGGTTTTTGTTTTAATAGAACATTTCCCCTAGGTATTTGGATACTGAATAGGAATAACATGAGGAACAGCCCCTACCTTCCTGCCCCTCCTTCCCTCATAGGACTGTGAGCCAGGGCAGGGGCAGCCATTGAAAGTAGCAGAGGCCTTCATAAAGGAGAAGTGAGTGGGATCTGAGGGGACAAAAGATCCCTGCCCAAGTGTATGTCATCCAGTGGCTGGCCACGGTGTCCATGGCTGCTGCCATTAGACTTTCTTCTTTGGACTGAGACCCAGCCTCCCAGAAGGCCCTGTGACAATGTAGAGGGCTACTAGATGGTGATAATGTATAACATTCCCTATCCAGGTTGCCAGGTAGACCTTTGGATTAACTCTCCAAAAGCAGCCCCCGAGGAGACAGGCGACAGCATCACAGTCGGGATGGAGGCATGGAGGGCAAGAGCACACCTCTGGATTTGAGTTCAGTCTCTGCCACATTATTAGCTATGCCACCTGATTCCTCAGCTTCCTCATCTGTAAAATGGGGTTAATTAGAGCACCAACCTCTAGGGTTGATGTGAGAAATAAAGGAATGGAGACACATAAGACACTTAGAACAGAACCCAACACACTGGCCACAGGCTCTGTAACTTCATCTCTTACTGGTTAATGATACATAATTTGATGACACTGTCTTGAAGACCAAGGTGCTGGTGGCAGAGTTAGGACTGTAGGTGGTAGCAAGGGAGAGGCCCTGTGTAGACAGGAGAGGGGCAGAGGAACCCAATCAATAAACAGAGACGTTTTGTACTTCAAGGTTTTGCCCATAGCCAGTTCTGTGACTAAAGATTGGGAGGTCAAAAGCAGAGGTGGTGACAGCTGGAAGCAACCATGCAGGGTGGAGAGTCCTGGCCTGGCACAGAGTTGTCAAGGGAAGGCCTGTGAATCATCCTTTATTTAAGCCTCAGGACATGGCATAAAATGTTGTATTTTTTTCTTTCAAAAATTGACTTAGTGGCTAATTTAAAAAACACTATGAGATTTTAAATAAAAATTCCAATTCCTTTCTTCTCATGAAAACTTGGAAGATTTATTAATGCAGGGCCTAGCATTTTGCATAGTAACAATGGGTTGGCGCCGACTGCTTGCTGGCCTGTTCACATGTTCCCTCGGATTTTTAACTGCAGGGCTGCAACTCTCTCTTGTCCCCAGCACTGAGGATGTTGCAATTTTTTTTATTGCATTTGCATCCTTGAGAAGAAAGTGAAATACCACATATTCCTATGACTCTTTTAAAAGTAGGAACATGAAAAAATGGACTGAGTAGTGTGTCTTTTGAGAAAAAAAGGGAGAAAGCATATTTCTTTATGGAAGAGAAAGAGGGTGTGTGTTTCATGTGGCTGCTTCACTTCCTTCAGTTACCTGCCGTTCTCTTGTAGGACACTGCGTTGACAATTCCTGCCTAACACAATACTTTGCTAGGAGTCAGCAATCAAAACGGAACAGGAAA
The DNA here is from genome assembly GCA_963573385.1 of Cacajao melanocephalus. Lineage (NCBI taxonomy): Eukaryota > Metazoa > Chordata > Mammalia > Primates > Pitheciidae > Cacajao > Cacajao melanocephalus. The sequence continues at coordinate 70,468 of CAUYLG010033923.1, forward strand.
AAATACTAGCTTTTCTTGGATTTTGGCTGACTTTATGTTAATAGAGATATGTTTTTGAAACTCTTCCATTCAAGTTTATATAAACCACGTTGTGACATCCACCAATCTAATGCCTTAATTTTCTTCCAGTATCTTGACCCTTTTGCACTTGCGAAAACACTTGCATGCAAATTGTTTGTACCTGGGATTCCTTTTACACCATGTAACCCTGGCAATCCTGGGAGACCGGGAGGCCCTGGGATATAAGGGCACTGTGTGCACAAGAGGCCTGGTTCTCCTGCAATGAGAGTAGGCTAGCATTACTTATAAAGCTACATCGAGTCCTCAGAAAAAGCAAATATTTTCCAACCACACTGTCATTTATTTAAACATTTTTAGGTAGTGAAAATCATCTAGGACATTATACATATTAATTTAAAAATTCATCTATTATAGATCTGCTTACTTTCGTGTTCTGAGCTATACAGTTCTTCCGAAAGGGGAAATTCCAAGAGTCTAACATAAAACGTCTATTTTCTTGCATGTGGGCAAAACCTCACATTTTAGGGATATCCAACAATTTATTGCATGGGTGCCAAATAAATTATTGATTTACAGATAAATGAATACTTTTAGCTAATTGAAAAGAAGTCATCACTGACTGGCTGCTGTTTGGGATCACTGTTATCTCAGGGGGAAAAAAATCAGTGATAATAATGATGATGAAAAAGGCTTATCCTAATAGAACATTATTGAAAGAACCAACCTTTGGGTCCATCAACTCCGAGGATTCCTGGAGACCCTAGATAGCCTGGCAGTCCACGATCTCCAGGTGGACCCTTGCGAAAAATGATGTCACCTGTAAAAATACAGTACCAAACATAGTTTTTTATTTGTTTTTTTTTTTCAATGTAGCAAGTGTTTTAATATATGTATTATTTAAAATGCATCTCTCTCATCTTTGTATTGGAAGCCCAGTCTTTAGAAGTTTATCTGCAGCTGAGAAGGCATGGTGACCAGCTCTTCCCTTCATGTTACATAGATGTGGTATTTTTAATGTAGTTGATCTTTGAAAGCTCATTATATAATTTTTTTTTGGTCACAGAATCAACCTATTTTATCTTACTTAGTTGTTTCCAATTATTCCAAAATGATATGGTTTGGCTGTGTCCCCAGCCAAATCTCATCTTGAATTGTAGTTTTTATAATCCCCATGTGTCATGAGAGGGACCTGGTGGGAGGTAATTTAATCCTGGGAGCAGTAACCCTCATGCTGTTCTTGTGATTGCAACTTAGTGCTCATGAGATCTGATGGTTTTATTATAATTTTTTTCTTTTTTTTTTTTTTTACTTTGTTGTGAGAGATCTGATGGTTTTATAAGGGGATTTTTTTTTTTCTCAGCACTTCTCCTTGTTGCCATCATGTGAAAAAGGACATGTTTGCTTCCCCTTCTGCCATGATTGTAAGTTTACTGAGGCCTCCCCAGCCATGCTGAACTGTGAGTCAATTAAACCTCTTTCCTTTATAAATTACGCAGTCCCGTTATGTCTTTATTAGCAGCATGAGAAAGGGCTAATACATGGATGATCCCTTTAGCATCTTGAGGCGAATGATCAAATCTTATTCTGGATATTTCTGAATACATTGTATTTTCCTGATATACTGTAGATGCTTAATATATAATGAGTAAAAATAATGGATCCTGACTCAGGGTATCATCTGTATTCTCTTTGTTGCTTGTCCATATCAATTGAGTTGTCCTCCTTAAAGCAAGTCTCTAAGAAAGTTCTTTTCAGTTTCCACATTATCTGCTACTGTAATGTTACAATGAAAAGCTAATTCTCTTAAGCTGGTTAATTGTGTTCAGTAATCTAATTTTTGACTTTGCCATTTCAATTATAGGTTGAAGGCAATGGTGATGAAAGTAAATATTTAAAAACAGTACCAAAGCGGTCTCAAATTTCAGAAAAACAAGGTACTATTGGAAACATTTAATTTCATTGTAACACAAAAGAGTGACCATTTTGTGATCAGTTTTCTTCATCTTTAAAATACCTGGAGGGTCTTCTTTAAATGATGCAATCATTTAATACTTAGTGTAGACTTATGTGAATACTTCTACATTTATACATTTTTGTGTACTTATACATTTTCATACTCAATTGATGCTTAATTCAAAAAATATTTGAGTACTTGCAATGTTCCCTGTGCTACATACTGGGCTTAAAACAGTCAAAAAGACACAGTTTTTCACCTCAAAATGCTTTGATTCTTCTAAGAAAAACTGACAAGACAAAGATAAGGCAATGTGAAAACTTCTACAGTTGGGATAAGCTTGGAGGTTACAGGATATGGATTCACTGAAAGCATTCTGCTGGACTTGAACTTGAAGCTGCAACATGAAGGATAGATGGGTGTTGTTTAGAGAAGGGAAGGTAGGAAGCAAAGGGCTCTGGACAGAGTATAGCAGACACAGAGGGGGCACGACACTTCAGGGAGGGAGCAGTAAGCCCCTGGGCCCAGATCCTGGCTTTAGCTTCATTAGCCCTGTGAGCTCTGCATGTCAGCCTTGACATAGAAAAAAAGAGGATACTAAACCTCCATCTTTTTTTTGAGGTGGAGCGCCCTCTCTTGCCCAGGCTGGAGTGCAGTGGCCTGATCTTGGCTCATTGCAACCTCCACCTCCCAGGTTCAAGCAATTCTCCAACCTTAGCCTCCTGAGTAGCTGGGATTACAGGTGCCCACTACCATGTCCAGCTAATTTTTGCACTTTTAGTAGCGATGGGGTTTCACCAAATTGGCCAGGCTGGTCTTGAACTCCTGACCTCAGGTGATCCTCCCGCCTTGGCCTCCCAAAGTGCTGGGATTACAGACATGAGCCACTGCACCTGGCCTAAACCTCCATCTTAAAAGAGACTTGGAAGAGGCTGGGATTAGAGGCACACCACCACACTTGGCCCCAGAAAAAGTACGTTAAAATATAAAGTGTGATCTATATGTTCGTGAGGACCTAATGTACCTATGAGCCAACACAGAATGCTAAGTGGCTCTGAAGAGGGATGTGAAGGAAAGGCTGCCTGTGTCAGGACCTCTGAGCACCACTTCAAGTCCTTTGGGCCAAGGCTCTGTCATCTCTGACCCCTTTATCTCATAGCATGTGGCCTTACACCCATGCAGCACACCTCTGGCCTACTACTCTGGGGCTTCCCTGGTGATGCCAAGGCATAGGACATTCTGGGAACCATGCAAACACAGCTTGGAAGTGGGAGGTTGGGAAGTGGGGGGCTGCTTGTCTCTGGGGGTGGGGGAGAAATCTTTGAGCCATGGGAACTAGGAGCAAATGGATAAAGTCTTGCCTCTTTCTCCCGTGGCACAGGCTTCTTAGAAGATAGTTTCCACGGCTGAACAGGCAGCTGCATTTGGCCAAGGCCAACTTGATAGCCACCCATCCTTCCCCACTTCACTCTCCTAGTCCCTGCCTCCTGCTCTGCTCTCTGTGAAACTTGGGCTAAGACTTTGCTGCATTTGTTAAGTACTGATTGCATGAGTTTCTCTCACAGAGAGTTAGTGAAATAAAGACTATCAGACAGATAACTCATAAAAACCACACAGACTGATGGCTAAGTTGTGAGGAGGGTTTGTTGCCCCTGGTTTGCACACATCTGTCATGGGGAGCTGTACGCAAAAGGGATCCTCTTCACATCTTTACCTGGTGGTCCTGGAGGTCCCGGTGATCCTGTAGGGCCTGGTGAACCAGGACATCCTGGGGACCCAGGAGTCCCCATGGCATCCTTTCCTGGGGGGCCTCGTTCCCCTTTACTTCCTTTCAAGCCTGGCCATCCAGGGACTCCTCTGAGGCCAGGCCTTGATGGTCCTTGGAGAAAATAATCATTTTTTGTATTTTACATTTTTGCCCGATTAATACAAATTTATTTTTCAATTGCAAGAGTGATATAATTTTATTTATAAAAGTTGCACAATGGAGAGGTACATAACGCATATAAAATAAAAAAGTGAATATCCTTGCTTTTTTCATCTGCGGCCTTGTTAAGTAACCACACTACAGCAAAGTGCAGAACATTCTATTCCCACGAGAAAATTTCTCTAATTTGTTACAAGAAACTGAAACAGAGTTTGGGATGCACTGTAGTCTTTTTATTTAAAAGGAAGTGAGAAATATTTCCTTATATGCTACTTTGTAGATGTTTTTTATTAAAGACTAAAGCATGCTTGCAGTGCCCAAAATGAGAAAGTTACTAAGTGGACTTTATTCCTGTCAGGGTCTTAGACATAAAAGGGTGTAATAGAGGATAGTCATCTCCTGGGAAAGGAGCCATGTCTCGTGGCACAAACCCCACTCTAATCTTAAAATGGTGAGGATGAGACAGTCTCAAATCTCTGTCCCACAGACAGTTTAACTATTTTTTTTTTTTGAGATAGAGTCTTGCTCTGTCTCCAGGTGCCAGGCTGGAGTGCAGTGATCTCAGCTCACTGCAACCTCCGCCTCCCGGATTCAAGCAATTCTCCTGCCTCAGCCTCCCGAGTAGCTGGGACTACAAGCACACACCACCATGCCCAGCTAATTTTTGTATTTTTAGTAGAGACGGGGTTTCACCATGTTGGCCAGGATGGTCTCAATCTCTTGACCTAGTGATCTGCCCACCTCGGCCTCCCAAAGTGCTGGGGTTACAGGCGTGAGCCACAGCGCCCGGCCAACAGTTTAACTATTAAGTAGAGAGCTGCTACCAGCAAAGGGCTGAGAAACTAGCAGGGGTAATATCTGATTATGTCCTATTATTCGAACATAAAGGCAAATTCTTCTGATTGACATCCGTTTCAGAGCTTTGTAATTTTTTTTATCATATTTTACTTTGGCATATTATATTTGTACTAATTTATGGAGTACCTGTGAGATTTTGTTACATGTATCGAATGTGTAATGTAATGATGAAGTCAGGATATTTTGAGTATCTATGACACAAGTATTTATCATTTCTGTGTTGAATACATTTCAAGTCCTCTTTTCTAGTTAATTTGAAATATACAATACATTGTTGTTAACTATAGTCACCCTACTCTGCTATCAAACATTAGAATTTATTCCTTCTAACCTTATGCTTATACCCATTAACCGTTTGTCTTATGTAAATAATGCAAACTTAATAGAGGACAGTGTATTTTCCTTTGTAATAGCATTTCTATTTGTACCCCAAGAAACATGGACATACCAGGACTTCCAGGAACTCCTGGGGGACCACTGGGACCTGGGAATATATAACGTTAATTAATTGCTTAGAAAGATACAAACGCGATCCCATCCACTTTTGAAATCTTGGGTGACAGTATAATGATAGTTAATAATACAGAGTTTTCATATTTTTTCCTACCCTCATCTAGACAAACATTAGAAATTGTCACTTACTTAGACAAGAGAAAACTAATCTTAGAAGTCTAACACTCAAACGTAAATCATGCCATCTTATCATTTTCACAAAATTCAGCAGAGATTTACTAAGAGCCTGCTCTGTGTTCAGCTCTTTGCTGGAAGTTCAGATGCAAGAAAATCAAACAGTGCTGGAACACCCTGGATCTGCAGTTTGTCTTGATGTTCTGTCTTAGATTGCTTCCACCTGTAACATTCTGGGGGTTATCATTCGTTTATATATACATGTGAGTGATTTATAGTAAGTGTACCAGATTTTTAAGAAAATCTATATCAACGTATTGATCTATCCTTTTATTTAAATACACTGGGAAATTTTATTCTTTTAAGTAAAAGTTTCCTTTGAAATCTTGTTCATATCAATAATTTGTCTCGGTCAGTGGCGCCCCATCCTGGCTGCACGTTGGACTAGTCCAGGGAGTTTTTACAATCTACCAGTGTCCACAGCCCTCCTCCAGACAATGACATCAGAATCACAGGGTAGGACCTTGACAAGGTCATTATAGAAGTTTCCAGGGATTCAAATATGTAGCCAGAGATGAGAGTGATTGGCCTAGAACTTATGGATTTCTCCAAAGTGGTACAGCATAAGTACGTGTGACAATAATTCATGGCATCAAGGACAGATCATTGTGCCAAGAGTCAGGCAACCAGAGTTTCAGTTCCCCCTTGTAAATCTCTGTGTAAGTTTGTTCTGGGTCTCCATTTTTCCTTTCCTAATCCCGTTGAGATTGCCAGTACCTTGCACTTCCTCCTCCTGCCCTCCAGCAAGTGTTTTCATGACAGATTTGAACTTTATGCTTTGCTACCTAAAGATAATTTAATTACTTTCCTGATATATCACCTATGAAATAAAAATATGAAGAATAGGAGACATTAAAAAATAACACCCTTCTGAAAGTTAAGAGATCTCCCTTCCCATTCCTCCCCCATGTCAATCCTATGAGCACATGCTATTTATTTATTACCTTGAAAGAAAGCCAGAACTATGTTCGTCAAATGCTTTGGGAAGAAATTTATTCTTACCTTGTGGGCCACGAGCTCCTTTGGGCCCTGGTGGGCCTGGAATGCCTTTATCTCCCTTTTCCTGGTATGTGTCATAATATTCTGTCTTAGAGGAGAAAGAAATGAATACAGAGAAAGGATAGCTATTTATGGACAGCTCACCAAGCATAATTACTTCAATTTCTTCATTTTAGCCCAAAGATGGCTTCCTTATTTTCCTGAATTCATAGGTTTACATGTTAGCAGGAATAAAACATTCATGTAAATGTAGGTGGAACAAGAGTTTGAGACCATCCTGGCCAACATGGTGAAACCGCATCTCTACTAAAAATACAAAAATTAGCTGGGTGTGGTGGTGCACACCTGTAGTCCCAGCTACTCGGGAGGCTGAGGCAGGAGAATTTCTTGAACGCGGGAGGCAGAGGTTGCAGTGAGCTGAGATTGCACCACTGCACTTCAGCCTGGCGACAGAGCAGGACTCGATCTCAAAAAAAAAAAAAAAAAAAAAAAGTAGGTGGAAAAATTTAAATAAGTAGACCTTTCTGGTGTCACAGCATCAGATATTTTATGGGCTTTCAATTAGAAATACACTTTATGATGTGACCCAGGTTACACACCACATTTATATGTATACATACATAGCTATAGAAAAATTAAAGTTTCACAAAATAATGACTTATTATTACAATATATGATCAACCCCAATACATTTTATTCTATTCTACTTCACTTTTCAAAAATGCTGGTCCTGGTGGACTAAACTTATTACCATTTTGGAAGTGTATAGAACCTGAGCATCAGAACAATACTGTATTTATTGTTTCTTTAAATTCCAGGGCACCATTGAACTGCAAGAATCGAGGAATACTGTTTCTGACATGCTCAGTGGACCTACTACTGGTGTTCCTAACCATTGTCTTCCTAGTAGAACTTCTTTGGAGGTTAGTAGAATCTGCAAACAGTTATATGGAATGGAATATAAGAAAATACACAGTGAGGCATGCCAAGAATTCCTCTGAAATGGAATGGAATGGAAACATAGATGTCATTTAGCACTCAGTACATTTATCTTGAAAGAAAAATGGTGAAAATATCAAAGATTTTAAAAAAACCCTCTTTGTTTTTTCTTATGCTAGATGGATCAATTACTGTGCTGACTTATTTAAGACGAAGTAACAAGAGCCTTGTGGTTAAGCAATATGTATACAATCACAAAAGTATTATATTAATAACATAACATGATAATGTTCACCATGACATCTGTAATGATCTGTGTGCACCTACCAAGTGTTGGGCACACTGCTAAGTGGTCTCAAAACATAGCTCATTTATCTTCCTGGCAACTCCACTGAAGTATTTTGGGACTGCTATAGTTTGAATGCGCCTCCTCCAAAATCTGGGTGTTATCAATGTGATAGAATGAAGAGGTAGGGCATTTAGGAGGTAATTAGGCCGTGAAGGTTTCTCTCTCATTAATGGGATTAAGGCACTATTAAAAGAGGCTTTGAGCAGCCTCAGGCCAGCTTGCCCTTCTGCCTTCTGCATGTGAGGATGCAGCCAAGAAAGCCCTCACCAGATCAAGGGCCAGCACCTGGATTTTGGACTTCCCAGCCTCTAGAACTGTGAAAATAGATTCTTCTTCTTTATAAATTACTCAATCTCAGGTATTGTATTGTAGCAGCACAAAATAGACTAAGACAGGACTCTATGCATCCAAATCATTTGCTTTCAGTGTAAAGATGCAGATTTCCAGGCCCCCCTCCAATTACTAAGTTACATTACTGAGCATGGGGGTCTGAGAACTGTATTTTTAACAGAACACCCTTTCCCCTCATGACTGTTTTGCCACCATGTGCCATTTTGTTCAACCCGAATGATCATGGCAGCCTTGCTTGACACACTGAATGTGAGAACCACTGTTTTTTGAGGTAGGAGATGAATGGACACCAGCACTCAGAGTCAAGATCTCCTTTCTCTTCTTCATCTGCAGAGTCACAGAATATAGAATGTGGCTGCTCTGCAGTTAGGAGCTGACATTAAATACATATCTGCTGGGAAGGGGAGCACTGCCTCCTACACAGAGCTTGGGCTGGAATGATTGCTTTTTGCTGGCCATGTGTTAAACCCGTAGCTTAGCTTCTGCTGCCTACAAGCTCAGGAGTTGTCATAATGCAGGGCCAGGTAGAGGGGAGGAGAAGTTGGCTTCTTTACCCCTTGTTGCCTCGCTATCCTCCTCTACCCCGAAGGTGCAGGATCACCTTGGGCGTGGGCTGCTTAAGCAAAGCTTTTCTTCTCTTCCATAGCCCAGCATGGGCATCACTAGTGCATTCCAGGGACTACATGGAAATATTTACCCATTGTCAAAGGGACAAATAGTGACCAGCTATTTTCTGCCCTGGTTTGATAAAAAGGTACATGTTATAATCTCTCTCACACAGTTAATGAGAGACCCTGATTCAAAATTTCCTTGCTACTTTAAAGGACTTGATCAAACACAGCACTGATATTGTCTTTAATCACACTTACTGGACCACGAAATCCTGGAGGGCCAATGTCCCCTTTCCGTCCCTACAATGAAAGACAATTACAAATTGTAAGTATGTTCACCCAAAGTATTTATATATAAAAAGCAAAATGTATAGTTAAAATGAACAATAGATTGATGTTTAGATGTCATGTACAAACCAAATCAAAGTTAAAGGGATACTGACGTTAAATTATTGTCCTGGAGAGCCCGTATCTGGGTAAGGAATCTTGTCTACAAAGTTGTACAGAAGTAGTTATTGACCTGGTGGTTCTACAGGTTTCTTTGACAATACCGTCTTCAATGCTTGTTCATGTGCATTGCACATTCCTGTGTTCTCACCCAGGTTAGAGGCACAGGAATATCAGACTGTGGGTTGTATGCATTTCCAAGTGTCGAAGCTGCAACCAACCCCCTTTCCTTCAAGAAGACATTTCGGAATTCTACTGGAAGTGATACCATTAAAGGATAAATCTTGAATCTCCACATATACCTACATATATAGCCATGTGTCACATAACAATGTTTGGGTCAATGATGGACTGTATATATGACAGTGGTCTCATAAGATTACAATACCATATTTTTACTACACATTTTTTATGTTTAGATATACAAATACCCACCACTGTGTTGCAATTGCCTATATTATTCAGTACAGTAACATACTATGCAGGTTTGTAGCCTAGGATCAACAATCTCTGCCTTTTAGGTTTGTGTGAGTACACTCTATGATATTCACACAATGACAAAATCAGCTAATGGTGCATTTTTCAGAACATTCCCTGTCTTTAAGAAACACATGACTACAAATTATTTGAAAAAGTCTGTAACATATTGTCAGAAATGCAGAATACAGTTCGCAACTAATTGATCATGACCTTTCAATGTATCATGACTCAGATTGAGACTCATTAACTCTAGCCTATGCTTGATCTCAGATAACCACAAACTTCCTACAACTGTAGGTCTTTTTCAGTCTCTTCCTCATGGGAAGCTGGAATCTCACTGGTTCTAAGTCAGACAGCTTCAAGTACACAGTACAATTTAATATCTTTCCATCAATAATACCCTTCAAATGTTTAAGTAAAGTTGCCATATCTCTCTTTTCTTCTCGACAGACCTAGGAGGGTATTTGAATAAAGTCTGTTATTATAGTCCCTTGTACTTGGGTCCAGGATATAGGCAAGAGTAAAAGCATAGGTAAAACCCAACCTATTTAAAAAGGCTATGGATAGGATATTAGGAAGAGGGTTACCTTAATGCCATCTTCACCCGTTAACCCAGGGAAACCCCTGTTGCCCTTGACTCCCTAAAGAGAAGAACAAAAGGAAGTGGGTCAGAAGACACACGAGCCAACTGCTTCTGTGGGGAGCAGATGCAATTTGAACTCTTCTGAAACCAAGGATTGTGCTCAGACGATCGGGAGATGTAAAACCATGATTCCCAAATGCAATTTTTACAAGTTGTAGGCTTTTTGTTTGTTTATAACTATTTAGTGACTTAAAAAACTCCTTCTTCATCTAGCAGGACTGACATTTTCATTACCTCCATGGGCCAAATCAAGTCTATATACCTCACTTCCAGGGAAGCCAGGAACACCATCTTTTCCAGGTTTTCCCTGCAACAAAGCAAATCAAAAACGTGAAATCTAATAAATATGGCTAACTTTACAAATACAGAAATCTTAAGTGATATGATCATCTCCTCTTGACCTCAGGCATGAAGTCTGAGTAGGCTCCTCAACCAGGTGTTTGAAGGAAAAACTATTAACCACAGAATACACAATGACCCTCTCTTTCCAGGGCAGGCAGAAGCCAGTCAGAATGGGAAACTAGAGAAAGTCAAAGAAGGAAGGAAGCAAGAATATTAACAGCCGAACTTAAATTAGAGTTGATGCTGTTCACCCTAAGCTTGGAAGGAAAATAAAAAACACACTGGGTAGAGAAGTAAATAAGGAAGCCTAGAAAAAGAAAGTTGTTCACAATCCATTTATTTATTTATTTGAAATACTGGTAATTCCCTGCACCCCAGGTGTGCCTATATTTAAATACATGTATAAAAGATATAATGCGGTATCTCAACCGACAGCTTGGATTGACTTTGATGGATTTGCCCTTTCTGATAAAATTTAAAAATCATGTTCATTGAATATGTTTTATTAGGCAAATAATTTTTATAGATTTTACTTTTCCCAATATATAATTATTAGAGATTTAACACAATATATGAATTTAAGTTTTTCCAAAATGGATCTGAGTGGGGGAGTGGGTCCTTGCTGCTTCTGTTTTCCCAACTGCACACTTCTGGCCACAGATTGCTTTATTTCCTTTGGGAGCTGCTCTTCCTCGTCTCTGGGTGGTTCCGATGGCACTGTCAGTTTCAGTAGCCCACTGCCCCACTGGGCTGGCCAATCATGGTACCCTTTTCTCTTGGTTGCAGTCTTTTTTCCAGAGTGAGACATATGACCAAGGTGGGCCCATGAGATTAATTCCCTGGGATTTTATAAATAGACACAGTGAGAAAGATGTTCTCTTTCTCCTTTAATGCCATTATCCTGAAGTTGTCTGCTGCAAGGTAGCTCTTTCTCCCCATCTCCCCTGACATGGAAGATCATCTATCAGAGGAGAGAATGGGGCTGATATGCAGAGAGAAGCAGAAATGAGATGGAGAGGGAATTCTGCCCTTATTTTTTCAGGCTCCCAAGTCCTTGAACCCTGTTTTAGCCTTGAACTTCTTAGATACTTAAGCAAGTAAATCTTGCCTCCCAAATCTTAAAGAACAAAAATTAACTTAAAGCTAGTTCGAGTTTGGTATCTTGTTCCCATAACCTAAAGAGTCCCAGGTCCTGACTAATTAAAGTTGCACATGGCACTGAATTTCCAAATTTACCTGTGGGCCAGGTTCTCCAGGAGCACCCTTTTCAGATCCATATGATTCTCCAGGCAGTCCCTATATGAATTAGAGCATTGTCAAGTCTTATGAATTATTGACTTTTTTTACTTACATTGATTTTTTATTAATTTGCCCCTTTTGGTTATTCTGCCATTTAAAAACATGTTTAAATGAGCCATCTAAGAGAGAAATCTTGATGAATAGTAATTGAAAAACAGATGCTAAAAAAGCTGATGCTGAAGATAAATTGTAAGATGGGTGGCATTGGATGCATGTAAAACAGTGCAAGGATTTCAGCTAGGAGTGGCCGTAAAATAACTCTAGTGTATTCATGATCTCTGAGGTCAAATGTTATTGTAGTTTAGCCAATAGTAAGACTTTAAAGCAATAGTTGCTCTGCTTGTGGAGTAGCTCTTCTTTATTCCTTTACTTTCTTAAAAAAAAACAAACAACAACTTAAGGCAAAACATACATCAAACTAAATACTAAGGCTCTACTTTGTGTTGTGGGTACAATATAACTTTAAATAACCTACAGAGGGTCCAGGAGGTCCAGGCTCGCCCATCGCTCCGTTGTCTCCCTTTTCCCCCTTGAGGTTCTGCCAAAGAAGCAGTCCAACATTATTGCAAGTGGATGAAATGAGATTTCACTGATTCAACAGTGGGACAAATCCTCTATGTGGTCAACAAACTGGGTTTACAAACTATGAATGTGTCTCATGTTAATACAACCCATTAGACCTTCCATTTCTCACATTTCAATTTTTTAATTTTAATTTTAATTTTTTGAGACAGAGTTCCACTCTTGTTGCCCAGGCTGGAGTACAATGGCATGATCTTGGTTCATCACAATCTTCACCTCCTGGGCTTAAGCAATTCTCCTGCCTCAGCCTCCCAAGTAGCTGGGATTACAGGCATGCACCACCACGCCCAGCTAATTTTGTATTTTTATTAGAGACAGAGTTTCTCCATGTTGATCAGGCTGGTCTCAAACTCCCGACCTCAGGTGATCCACCCACCTCAGCCTCCCAAAGCTGGGACTATGGGAGTGAGCCACTGTGCCCAGCCTCACATTTCAAATTTTATACCTGTGAACTCACTGAAACTACCTGCAAACTTTTTTTTTAAAGAAAGTTTTTTTTGTTTTGTTTTGTTTTGTTTTTTTTTTTTGAGACAAAGTCTCACTCTGTTGCTTAGGCTGGAGCCTCACATCTTCCCCATGTAATATTTTCAGGTTTAGGAGTAAAGGACAGGAAATAATTAATCCTTGAGGTTCCAGCTGGCTGAGGCAGCTGGGCTGAGCTGGGCTTAGACAACAAGAGCTTGTAAAAGAGGTTCAGGGTCATAAGGACTTCATCCTAGACACAGGAAGGCGCAACCCTAATCATAAAATTGCAGAGTTACCGTTCTGTTATCTGGGCCAGTGAGGGTCACAATAACTGTTCCTGGTGGTCCCGGGGGTCCTGTTAACCCTTTCACACCCTAAAGACAAAAACACTAAGGAGTGAGAAGATAAACAACAGCATCAGCAGTTCAATGTTACTACTACGTTTGAAAGGTCTACTTTTCCCCTTTAGTGCTTGTACTGGAAGATAGAACAAATGAAGATATGTTAATTTCTCCTTGGCCAGTAAGTAAACAGCATAGGCTGATATGCTCTAGAACAAAATATCTTGCCTGCTAATAAAACGTAGTATTTAAATTACCCGCTCTCCTTTTTGTCCTATCACTCTGTCACCCATGTGACCCTGTAAGAAAACACAAAACCAAATTATTTTCTAAAAATAAATATGAATAAATAGTCAAAACCCATCAAAGTTCCAGTATTTGTAACTGAGCATTTATATTGTAACTTTAATTTTAGAATGATAAATTATTTTAGCTATTTCTTAGAGAAGAGCATCAATATGTTTCTTTTAAAGGAGGAGCTCTTGAGATGCAGAAAGCTTAAGGGACTTACTTAACATGGCAAATGTTGACACGCAGGGGTGTGGGGGAGGGAAAGGAGCCCAGCTCAGAGCATCTTTTTCTGGCTCAGCAGTAGCTAGTTTTGATCCCACTGGTCAGCTACTTAACTTCCCCATGCCCTTATTTTCTTGTTTTAAAAGTAAGAATGGGTAGCTGCATTTCAGGATTCTGAAATTCAATACTTAATAGAGAATCTAATAATAGAATTCCAGCTACCTGACTTCACTAGTAATTTAGTGACATGAGTCTAATGTGAATAGTTTCTTCACTAATGATGGCTGTTCTATCATTTCAACCAATATTGCTTGCTTAATCAACATTGAGTGCGCAGATCTTCGCCCAGTTAGACCAAAAGCTGCAGAGGAATCAAAACACTTTAAACCTCAGCTCTGCCCTGTACTGTCTGTTGGACAATTCTCTTAACCAGAACCTATCCATCTCTCAGGGTGTGTGTGTGTGTGTGTGTGTGTGCATGCGTGCATGCGTGTGTATCAGTGAGATGATAAATACAAAAGCATCTTGGAAAATACCTTATATAAAAAGCTACCTAAGGCCGGGCATGGTGGCTTACGCCTGTAATCTCAGCACTTCTGGACGCTGAGGCAGGTGATAACCTGAAGTCAGGAGTTCCAGACCAGCCTGGCCAACATGGTGAGACCCCGTCTCTACTAAAAAAACAAAAAAATTAGCCAGGCGTGGTGGTGTGCACACCTGTAATTCCAGCTAATTGGGAGACTGAGGCAGGAGAATCACTTGAACCCAGGAGGTGGAGGTTGCAGTGAGCCAGGATCGCACCACTGCACTCCAGCCTGGGCAACAGAGTGAGACTCTGTGTCAAAAAAATAGATAAACAAAATAATAAAATAAAAATAAAATAAAATAATATTACTAACTGATAGTAGGAGATACTGTGCTTAGGACAAATTTCCTATTGGGGCTCAGTCTCACTCAACATTTTTATGCTTAAACTAACAATTGGACTTTTTTTTTTTTTTTAATGGAGCCTCTCTCTGTCGCCCAGGCTGGAGTGCAGTGGCATGATCTTGGCTCACTGCAAACTCCAACTCCTGGGTTCAAGAGATTCTCCTGGCCCAGCCCCCTGAGTAGCTGGGATTCAGGCATGCACCACCATACCCGGCTAATTTTCGTATTTTTAGTGGAGACAGGGTTTCATCATGTTGGCCAGGCTGGTCTGAAACTCCTAAACTCAAGTGTTCCACCTGCCTTGGCCTCTCAAAGTGCAGGGATTACAGGTGCAAGCCACTGCACCTGGCCTGGTCTTAACAAAAACGCATGCAAGTCCCTGTCTAATGAGCACACAAATAGTCATCTTTTACTTACTAGCATAAGACCAGGTTGGATTTGTGAAGCAGCACACTACAAAAACTCAGAGGATAATGTGTTGTGTGAGATGATCAGAAATGGAAAACCTGTGGATTAAGAATCCTTGCCTTTTTCCTGATAAGTAGCTTCTTATAAATTGAATTAAAGATAGTTTATATCAGCGATCAAGTTACTGAAATGCAGGGAGAATAGAGGTGAGAGCAGCTAGCCCTGCCCTTTCCTGCTAGGAATCCTTGTGAGTTCCAGAGACGTGCCTAACAGTGACCCACGTGAAGAATCAGACCAGGGTCAGCTTTGGGACTGAGTAGGGTGTTCTAGCTGTTACGTCATAGGAATTGTAGCCTACCTTAGGTCCTCTAGGTCCCATGGCTCCTGGAAAGCCCTTGAAAAATCCACAAATGAAAATCATAGCAGGAAATGCATTCAACCAGAAAATTACTTTAATAACTTTTTAATAATAAATAATCTATTAGTTGACAGAGTCTGTAGCAAGGATGACTTCATACTCACAAAGAATCCCGGAGGACCAGGTAGGCCAACAGGGCCAGGAAAACCTGGAGGGCCTGGCAAACCCTTGAAATTAAGAGAATCAGAGTGAGTTTAAATTGACTTCTCACTTAATAACAATGTCCATTAATTAAATACATTAAAATATTTTAATACATTCAGAAGAGCATAACACCTTCCTTTTCAGTGACTGCAGCTAATTACAACAAACATCAAAAAGTGTGTTGCCGTGTGTAACAGGCTGGCAGGACCATCTGGATGATACCATTCCTGGGAAAATGACCAGAGTAGTTGCTTTACTTGAGAAGTTTCAAAATTTTGCTTTTCTCTTTCTTCCTACCTCTTTTCTTCTCCCTTTTCGTTTCCCTCTCTTGTTTTGGCCAAACATGCTCCTACGTTAGGGCCTGCCAGTTGCTCTCCCTCTGCCTAGAATCCCCTTTTCCCAGGTGTCTGTATGAATCACTCCCTATTCCTTTTCTTGTCTTTATGTAATTGTCATCCTTTGCATAAAGCCTTCCTGCTTATCCAAAGTTGAAATTCACCTTCCAACCCAGACACTTCCTATTCCGCTTTCCTGCGTTTTTATTTTTAGCATTTATTACTAGCATACCATAGAGTTACTCGTTTCCCCCACTAGAATGTAAGCTCTATGAAGGCACATATATATATTTTTTAAGAGACTGGATCTCACTATGTTCCCCGGGCTGGCCTGGAACTCCTAGGCTCAAGAGACCTTCCCATCTCAGCTTTCCCAAGTAGCTGAGACTACAGGCACACATCATCACACCTGGATAATTTCTGTATCTTTAGTTGAGACAGGGTTTCACCATGTTGGCCAGGCTGGTCTCAAACTCCTGACCTCAAGTGATCCTCCTGCCTCTGCCTCCCAAAGTGCTGGGATTACAGGTGTCAGCCACCATGACCGGACTTAAATCTATATTTTCACTGATTTGTTCCCTGCTATATTTCTAGAGCCTAGAAATAGCCCCGGGCACATAATTGGCATGTAAAAAATGTTTCTTGTATAATCGAATACACCATCATTATATCTTCAGCATCACCACAATGACTAATACATAGATGATAATCAATACACATTTAAAGAATGTGTCAATATCTTGGATTATTATTATCTCTTTTTTCCTGGATACCCTGCCTTCAGCATCTGGATTCTTAAATGTTTCCTAAGCAAAAAAGCAAGAGCCACCATATCTTGCATCTCTTCTCAGAAGCTCCTAATTGCATTATTCTGCATTTTTTGCAGCTCCTAGTCTAACTTCACATCCTCAGTTGGGTTGGCTCAACCCAATTGAGGAGTTCAACAACCTCAACTCAAACTCACTTAGGCAAATAGCCCATTTCTACCAGGAATTTTCACATATAATTCTGAACGAAGTTAAAATATTTCTAGTTAATTGGCTGGGCATGGTGGCTCACGCCTGTAATCCCAGCACTTTGGGAGGATGAGGTAGGCGGATCATCTGAGGTCAGGAGCTGGAGACTAGCCTGGCCAACATGGTAAAACCCCATCTCTATTAAAAACACAAAAATTAGCCAAGCATGGTGTCTCATGCCTGTAATCCCAGCTACTCGGGAGGCTGAGCCAGGAGAATTGCTTGAATATGGGAGGCGGAGGTTGCAGTAACCCAAGATTGCACCACTGCACTCCAGCCTGAGTGATAGAGCCAGATTCCATCTCTAAAATTATATATATATATATATATATATATATATATATATATATATATAAAATAAATTAGTTCTGGTTATATATAATTATAACCTGACAGTTAACACTTGCTTCACACTTGTGGTTTAGGTCTACAAAGGGTCTTTTTGAATCACAAAGCAAAACCCACACAGCCCCAAAGGCAGTTGTGCCTCTTTGTATCTATCCCTTTTGGATCGCACTCAGGCTACATATGTATAAATCAGAAAAGCAAACACTTCAACTGGAGAGAGCTGCATTTAAATCAAAACCGCCTATTTACCATTATGCAAATTTTAAAATAGGGCTGTTATTTAACATTACAGTTTTAAATGGTATTCAACGTGTGACACAACTCTATCCTTATTTTCAACAAATACAAATTAAGTGGAACATAACTATTCCTGTGAGATTCAGGCAAGCTTGGTGACTGAGAGTAAAAAAGAGAACAAAAAACATCCTAAAATCATCTTTGTATATCAGCATCAGGTAGTTTTCCAGATTAGGGTGAAAGCTTTAGAATGAAATGAGGCCAGACATGTAAATAGAATAAATAGGAGTTTATATTTAAAATCTTTTTAAGAGAGTGAGAGGGACCTTTGGGGGAAAAGAGAGATGGAGGAAAGAGGTGAAAAGAGAGAAAGAGAGTGAAAAACTGAGAACAATAGGGATCTTCTCTGAAGTGCTGTACCTGCGGTCCTGGAGCCCCTGGCAACCCGGGGTCACCTTTTGCATCAAGTTCTATATCTTCTCCTTTAGCAGGAGCACCCTTGAAAATGAAGAAGTTCATCAAACATCATCAATGTTATATTTTCAAAACCCCTTTAAATGCTTATTCAAGGTCATATTTCTTCAAAGATAAAAGTCTTTTTGAAGATATATACTTAGAGAAATGATTTAGGATTTTGTAGTTATTCCATTATGAAGAATTCAAAGCATTTTTATATTTTCTACAATCAAAAATTTACAGTGGGCTGGGTGCAGTGGCTCATGCCTGTAATCCCAGCACTTTGGGAGACCAACATGGGCAATCACCCGAGGTCAGGAGTTCAAGAGCAGCCTGGCCAACATGGCAAAACCCCATCTCTATTAGAAATACAAAATTAGCCAGACATGGTGGCGTGCACCTGTAATCCCAGTTACTTGGGAGGCTGAGACAGAAAAATCGCTTGAACCCAGGAGACGAAGTTTGCAGTGAGCCGAGATTGCACCACTGCACTCCAGCCTGGGTGACAGAGCAAGACTCCATCTCAAAAAAAGAAAAAAATTACAGTGGAAAGAAGAAAGATGTAGGGGTAATAAATCATTTCCCAAGACACCCAACATGGTGGCAATTCCAGCCCTGGAATGTGGGGCCCTGAGCATGAGGTCAGTTCTCTTCTCCTAGACTCTGCTTCCTTAAAGAACGATACAAAACCTATATATTTAAATTTCATTATGACAAGAGCCAGAAGGAGCTGTTTAATAGGAATAAATATCATGTCCTGATTATTATTGATTCTGAATGATTAAGGTCTGGATTATGAAATCTTATTTGTAATGACTTAAGTCTCATTATTTAATAGAAGTCCTTTCATATGTACTGTTAGAGATTTTCAGCCACAGTATTCCACCAATGACTTACCTTTTGCCCTTTCAAACCAGCAGCACCCTAGGAAAAAAGCAACCTATGAACAACTGGAAGAAAATCAAATGCACACACTCCGGCTTGGTCTACTGTGCCCTCTCTGCTATTGTGCATCCTCTTTCCACCATACACCTCCCACGGGCTTACAAATCAAAGTCTCCCCTGAATCTTTTACTTCCCACCATATTGTCCTGTCTCTCTCTCGTCTCACCTGTAAACTTCCCATTTTGTTCATTTCCCACTCATTCCTCAGTTCCAAATCTGCCCCCTGCTCCATCCTACCATGGAATTGTCCATTGCTAAGGTCACATGTGGTATTGATGTTGCTAAAACCAATGCCAACATGTCAGTCCTCCTCTGATTGGACTTTGCAGCAGCATCCAGCAGCTGTCTGCCACTCCTTTCTACTACAATAGATCTTTCCTGGGCCTCCATAATACAACCCTGCTGGTTTTCTTTCTACCACCAGGGCCACTCCTCCTTTGCAGGCTCAGTCTCCTCAATCTCAACATTACTGCTGGAGCTCAGTTCTAAGTCCCCTTTCTCCTCTCTCTGACTCCTTGAGTCACCACCAGCTGAGACCTCTTCTCTGAATGAATCCAAGTGCCTGTCGTGCATCTCCATTTGGATGTCTCAAAAGCAAAACAAAGTCTCAGCCGCTAAACTTACACTCATAATGCATGTATTCATCCATTCCCTAACTATTAGTTGAATGTTTACTATTGCCTTTCCCAGACTTCACTAAAGTAATGACAGATTTGTGTATATGGCCATATGGAGTGGTTCACTTTTATTTATACTTTATGTCTTTGATGGGAAATTAGAAATGCAAACCTACCGGGATCCCTGGGTAGCCTGGTGTCCCTGGGAGTCCTGGAAACCCCTGCTCACCCTAAAAGACATACAAAGTTTGTCATTATTCTTAGTTGTTCTAGAATAGCCTATTCAGATATTTTTCCTGTTTCTCGCTTCCAACCTTGCAATGGTAAATCTAGACAAAGTAATCCGAATTCCTTATGGCTACTGGGTCATGAGGCTGAAGACCAAAAAACCATTATCTTAATTAAAAACAGGATTAGAATACTGTTTCTCAAATTGTGCATAAATGGCAAAGTCTAATTGTGCCAAGAACTTTTTAATTGCTGTTTCCTTCAAACTTGAGTAATTAGTTCATTCATGGCCACCATTCTGGAGAAAAGGAGAGCTCAGTTCAAAAACAAAAGGAGGTGAGTGAACACTGAAAAGCTCAGTCTTTCCTTTCCCAAAATGAATTCTGCACTCAATGCTTTGATTCCTGATTTATGTACCCAGCCTCAGATGAAAACAACCAGTTGAGCTCCCAGTTTTCTTTCTGTGGGAGAACTTTCCTTAAAAGACATTTAGAAAGTAAGGAATACGGATAAAGAAAATGGGAAGTTTCCTGGCTCCAAATCTTACTGTTGGTTCTGGCCTAAAGGAATGTTTAAAGGAAAGCCTGTCTGCCTTTCATTGCCACTTCACCTTGATTCAGTCATTCAGCAAAGCGTTTTTTAAAAATTATACTTTAAGTTCTGGGGTACATGTGCAGATTATGCAGGTTTGTTACCTAGGTACACATGTGCCATGGTGGTTTGCTGCATCCATTCCCCTGTCATCTACATTAGGTATTTCTTCTAATGTTATCCCTCCCCAATCCTTCTACCCCCTGCTATCCCTCCCCTAGCTCTCCTACCCCCCAACAGGCCCCAGTCTGTGATGTTCCCCTCCCTGTGTCCATGTGTTCTCATTGTTCAACACCCACTTATGAGTAGGAACATGTGGTGTTTGGTTTTCTGTTCTTGTGTCAGTTTGCTGAGAATGATGGTTTCCAGCTTCATCCATGTCCCTGCAAAGGACATGAACTCATCCTTGTTTATGGCTGCATAGTATTCCATGATGTATATGTGCCACATTTTCTTTATTCGGTCTATCATTGATGGACATTTGGGTTGGTTCCA
>CAUYLG010033925.1:0-29054 GCA_963573385.1 Cacajao melanocephalus
ACAGCCAATATCATACTGAATGGGCAAAAACTGGAAGCATTCCCTTTGAAATCTGGCACTAGACAAGGATGCCCTCTCTCACCACTCCTATTCAATATAGTATTGGAAGTTCTAGCCAGAGCAATCAGGCAAGAAAAAAAAAAAAAGGGTATTCAATTAGGAAAGCAGGAAGTCAAATTGTCTCTATTTACAGAAAACATGATGGTATATTTAAAAGACCCTATCATCTCAGCCCCAAATCTCCTTAAACTGATAAGCAATTTTAGCAAAGTCTCAGAATACAAAATCAATGTGCAGAAATCACAAGCATTTCTATACATCAATAACAGACTAACAGAGAGTGAAATCATGAGCAAACTCCCATTCACAATTGCTACAAAGAGAATAAAATACCTAGGAATACAACTAACAAAGGATGTAAAGGACGTCTTCAAGAACTACAAACCACTGCTCAAGGAAATAAGAGAGAACACAAACAGATGGAAAAACATTCCATGCTCATGGTTAGGAAGAATCAATATCATGAAAATGGCCATACTACCCAAAGTAATTTATAGATTCAATTACTATTCCCATCAAGCTACCAACGACCTTCTTCACTGAACTGGAAAAAAACCACCTTAAACTTCATATGGAAAAAAAAGAGAGCCCACATAGCCAAGGCAATCCTAAGCAAAAAAAACAAAGCCAAGGCAATCCTAAGGAAAAAAACAAAGCCAAGGCATCACGCTACCTGATTTCAAACAATACTACAAGGCTATAGTAAACAAAACAGCATGGTACTGGTACCAAAACAGAGATATAGACAAATGGAACAGAACAGAGGCCTTGGAGGCAATGTCACATATCTACAACCATCTGATCTTTGACAAACCTGATAAAAACAAGCAATGGGGAAAGGATTCCCTGTTTAATAAATGGTGTTGGGAAAACTGACTAGCAGTGTGCAGAAAGCAGAAACTGGACCCCTTCCTGACACCTTACACTAAAATTAACTCCAGATGGATTAAAGACTTAAACATAAGATCTAACACCATAAAAACCCTAGAAGAAAACCACGGCAAAAACATTCAGGACATAGGGACAGGCAAGGACTTCATGACTATAACACCAAAAGCAATGGCAACAAAACTCAAAATAGACAAATGGGACCTAATTAAACTCCAGATCTTCTGTACAGCAAAAGAAACAATCATTAGAGTGAACCTGCAACCAACAGAATGGGAAAAAATTTTTGCAATCTACCCCTCTGACAAAGGGCTGATATCCAGAATCTATAAAGAACTAAAACAGATTTACAAACAAACCCATCCAAAAGTGGGCAAAAGATACGAACAGACAAAAAATAAACAAACCCGTCCAAAAGTGGGCAAAGGATATGAACAGACATTTTCAAAAGACATATATCAGGCCAACAAACATATGAAAAAATGCTCATCATCACTAATTATTAGGGAAATCCAAATCAAAACCACATTGAGATACCACCTCACACCAGTTAGAATGGCGATCATTAAAAAATCTGGAGACAACAGATGCTGGAGAGGATGTAGAGAAATAGGAACACTTTTACACTGTTGGTGGGAGTGTAAACTAGTTCAACCATTGTGGAAGACAGTGTGGCAATTCCTCAAGGACCTAGAAATAGAAATTTCATTTGACCCAGCAATCCCATTACTGGGTATATACCCAAGGGATTATAAATCATTCTATTATAAGGACACATGTACACGTATGTTCATTGTGGCACTGTTTACAATAGCAAAGACCTGGAACTAACCCAAATGCCCATCAATGATAGACTGGACAAAGAAAATGTGACACATATATACCATGGAATACTACACAGCCATAAAAAATGATGAGTTCATGTCCTTTGTAGGGACGTGGATGAATCTGGAAACCATCATTCTCAGCAAACTGACACAAGAACAGAAAATCAAACACTGCATGTTCTCACTCATAGGCAGGTGCTGAACAATGAGAACACAGGGACACAGGGAGGGGAGCATCACACACCAGGGTCTGTTGGGGGTGTCCAAGGGAGGGACAGTGAGGGGTGGGGTGGGGAGGTCAGGGAGGGATAACATGGGGACAAATGCCAGATGTAGGTGTCAGGGGTTGGAGGCAGCAAACCACATTACCATGTGTGTACCTATGCAACAATCCTGCATGATCTACACATGTACCCCAGAACCTAAAGTACCATAAAAAAATAAATAAAAAATAAAAAGATTGTGGTTAAAAAAGAAAGAAGGGAAGTCTGCAAGCTAGAAATTGTACAATAAAGTATGGCAGAGAAAAAGGAAACTCAAAGACACTGACCGTGGATCTCAGGCATGCACTTGCCAGTCTGTTTGGGGAACAGGAGTGCAACATTGTTTACAGCAAGTGACAATATGACCTCCGGCATAAAGTACAAAAGACAGAAGAACAACAGAATCACTGCGTGTGTCCACAGGTTGGTGAATTACCACTATGCAGTTTAACTAAAAATTATTCAAAGCATCTCAGGCCCCAATTTTATCTCTGGAATTATGTTGAAGTCTGGAATAGAAGGAAGAACTCTACGTCCTAAAATTGCGATGACATTAAACATTTGCAAGAAAGACAAAGATCAAAACAGTGTTTATCATGCACATTATCATATTATCTGTGGCAAAACAAAAGAAATTTACAACAATTCTCTTTGAAATGGGAGATAAAAATTCTTTAAAAACTCAAGCAAGCAAGGAATCTTAATGGAAAACTTAATTGTGTAGCTTTCATGATTGCTGATTTATATGTATAAAATATTACTGTGGCTTTCTTTAACACACTTTTTATCATTTAATTTTTGTGAACTTAAATATCCAGAAGTCTTTTCAAAGCATTCATCTTAACTGGACCTCCTACCCTTATATTTGAAATACCTTTATCCTTCAACTCTTTCCACAAGGATTTTCAGGGAACTAATCTAGGCTAGGAAGAATCAACCAGTTGCCTTATTTCTGTAGTGCCTTATTTATCAGAGGCCTGGCCTCATTTCTTTTGAGTCTGAGCCTAAGGATGCGTACAAATTTGTGGGACGGGTATAGGCCAATTTCAGAGCAACATATTTTCAACTGGTGACTTGGGTTTGTTCTAAGGTTATGTGACATGTTAGAAATAGAAAAAAGTAACTTGTTTTCTTTGTTTCACCTTTATAAAGTGGTACAGAAAATACTACTCATTATCTGATAGTAAACTTCTGACAAATGAGTGTCCACCCAAAAGCCAGAAAGCCCCAGTCCTAAACGCGGCTCAGAATAATAAAGCATTGTTGTATTTTATCAATTGTCAGAAAATGTAACCCATGATGGCCCTTTTTCCCCATAAAACATCCTTAAAAATAGTCATTGACAAGTCAATGAGACATTTCTTAAAACCTATTCTTCCTTACGTGTTTGGCACTTTTTGCCAGGAGTTAGGGTTTCCATAGCACGTATCTGTGCAGTGTTTTCCTCTTACCCAAAGGCAACACATTTCAACACCCCCCATGAATACCTGAAACTGCAGGTGGTATTAAACCTCATATACACTGTGTTTTATCCTATATGTACATACCTATGAAAAGGTTTAATTTATAAATTAGGCACAGTAAGAGATGAACAACAATAATAATAAAATAGAACAATTGTAATAATATGCTATAATAAGTTAGGTAAATGTGGTCTCTTAATATTTTATTGTACTGTACTCACTTCTTTTTCAACCTCAGCTGATCTCAGGTAACTAAAACCACTGAAAGTAAAACTTGATAAGGAGAAATCTTTTGCCAACAACCTTAAAAAGCCTATTTTCACTTCATTTTCTACCTACTAAAAAGAAAAATATACTCAACAATATAATTCTGCACTACAAAGACTAAGTACAGTCATTTTCAAAATTGCTTAGAGATGTTTGAAGTGTGCATTTTGCCCCTCATCTAACATAATTGACACAACACAACCAAATCTTTTCAAAAGGCAGAGCATCCACTGACTCTTATTTTCTACCTTTGTATACTAGCACCTTCCTGAAATATTTCTGTAGTTTAATGTTGGAATAACAGCACTTTTATGGCAACCATTTAATACTATTTGCTTCCTTTCTGTAGGTGAGCCATAACTCTAATTAGAGTCAGACATAAAAAATAACACACCTAGTGGTATCGGGTGCAAGGGAAATCAGATTTGATAGGCATGAAGATATCAGAGTCAAGGAAAAGACTTTAATAAAATCTAAAATAAAATAACAGAGCATAGCCTGAGAAAGCTATCATAGAATTCAGGGGTAGAAATAGTGCTAGAAATTACTTGGTCTACCCACCACGTTTTACTGAGGAAAAAACTAAACACCCAGAGAGCAAGCAGCTTGTGTGAGTTCTGATTAATGGGAGTCAAGTATTCTAATTATTCTTCCTATTCTAAAAATTTCCCACAGCATGAAAGAATCAGTGAATGCATTCTATGCTCACAATACAGAACTAAGCTGCCATTTTTAACTCACACTCCATGAATGGAGCCTTCACTTCTGGGGGTGCTCATAGGAGAGTTATAGATTCTGGGACTGTTGAGAGTTGGCTCCACACCAACATTAGAGGCAAAGACAAAGTGAGCATTGGGTCCCTTATGGTGCCCATGGCAAGATCACAAAGGAGCAGCAGTATGAAGGATCACTTATTAATAATTGAATTTAAGTGTTGGCATCAATGAAAGACACCTTCCCTCCAAGGGCCTCAGATATGAGCAAGCCAATGTTTAGACCATTTCTCTATGAAGTTCCCCCACGCCCAGCCCCAAGTATGCTGGAGTACTTACTTCATAGTAGGTGCAGTGGCCACTCAGTTTAGGTTCAGGGATATTTTAAGCTAGGAGAGGAGGGAAAGGAAGAAATCATAGGGATGAAGGACACAGGAACAGGATCAAACATTTGTAATTCCAGATGGGATAGAGGACTTTCGTGATTGGGGTACTGGAGGGAGTCAGCTAGACATATAAAGAGTCGTGGTCAGAGAATGGAATATGTGAAACTGAGATTATGGAGGGGTAAGGGTTCTTAAGGGTTTGATTACAGCAGTAAATGACTGAAGTAGGTGGAGGATATGGAGAAGAGGCATTCAAGGAATAAAGAGGGCTAGGCATGGGAAGAATCACAATATTGAAATTGCTAGGAATTAATTTAAAAAATAGTGTTTATCCACTGATCATTTTTGGCCCACTGGGAGTGGAAAATGTTGATTTTTCTAACTCCACCATTCCTTCCATTTTTATTAGCTTGAATTATCCTGAGAACATTGGGTATTGTGATGAATGCTGAGCAGGGTGACTGCTAAAGTCTGTCTCTTTAGTTATCAATCTTCAAAGAAATTTGTGCTATAGTTAATTCAAATGGTAACAAAAACCAGTTTTTTTGTTTTTTTTTTTTTTTTGCGGGGATGGGTGCTTTAAACTTTGCAGATGGGGCAGGGAGCTAGCTCTTTTTGTTAGGGTCAGTGTGAATTTATAGTTTTTCTAGTCAATATCTTTGGTTCAATTGCAGCTATTACTTTTTCTTAATTGTCCCATGTTTGGCAAGGGGGAGCCTCTTCATATTGGCTTCTGTTCCTTTTATGACATGACTTTATTAATCTTTGAAAGCCTTCTTGCTGTTTGCCACAAGATGTTCTAGGGTTATATATTCCTTGTCCCTGACTTAGAATCATCAATTCCTTTAAAATTCAACTTTATTTCATAAAAAAGTTATGTATTAGCAAAAGTTGACAAATGGAATTCACATAAACTGAAGAGCTTCTGCACGGCAAAAGAAACGTCATCAGAGTCAACAGACAATCTACAAAATGGGAGAAAATTTTTGCAATCTCTCCATCTGATTTACAAGGAAAAAAAAAATTAAAAAGTGGGCAAAGGCCAGGAACAGACATTTTCAAAAGAAAACATTCATGTGGCTAACATATGAAAAAAACTCAACATCACTGAGCATTAGAGAAATGCAAATCAAAACCACAAGGAGATACTATTTTACACCAGAATATCATCAGAATGGCAGTTATTAAAAAGTCAAGAAACAAAAGATACTGGCAACATTGCAAAGAAAAAGGAGTGCTTTTACACTGTTGGTGGGAGTGTAAATTAGTTCAACCATTGTGGAAGACAGTGTGTTAATTCCTCAAAAATCAAGAAGCAGAAATACCATTTGACCCAGCAATCCTATTACTGGGTATATACCCAAAGGAATATAAATCATTCTATTATAAAGATACCTGCATGCATATGTTCATTCCAGCACCATTCACTATAGCAAAGACATGGAATCAACCTAAATGATACCTTACAGCCACAAAAAAGAATGAGATCATGTCCTTTGCAGGGACATGGATGCAGATGGAATCCATTATCCTCAGGAAAGTAATGCAGGAACAGAAAACCAAACACCACATGTTTTCATTTATAAGTGGGAGCTGAAAAATGAGAAAACATGGACACAGGGAGGGAAATAACACACACTGGAGCCTATAGGTTGGTTGGGGGACTGCATCAGGAAAAATAGCTAATGCGTGCTGGGCTTAATTCCTAAATGATTGAACGATCTGTGCAGCAAACCACCATGGTACACGTTTACCTATGTAACAAGCCTGCACATCCTGTACATGTACCCTGGAACTTAAAATAAAAGTTGAAGAAAAAAATTTTATTTATTGACACAATACTATGGAAGCTCATGAATACGAGGTTATCATTACTTCTAGAATTTTTATATGGTCAGATTGGAAATAAATACTTATGAAGAGGAAAACAATGTAGTCATATCTACAATTCAAATTTAACATCTCAAAAATCTTGCTTAGGCTGAGTGCAGTGGCTTACGCCTATAATCTCAGCATTTTAGGAGCCTGAGGCAGGATGATCACTTGAGCTCAGAAGTTCAAGACCAGCCGTGGCAACATAGCAAGACTCTTATGTCTAAAAAGAAAGAAAAAGAAAAAAGAAATTTGCTTATCTTTTTAAAACTTGTATTGGGTTTTTTTTTCTTTTTTCTTTTCTTTTTTTTTTTTTTTTTTGATTACACCAAATATCTCCGTTCCTAGCAATATTAACATAAATATTTTTTGTGTTTTATTTCACAAGGTATATATGGCATTTTAAAATAATTTTACCAATATTACTACTAACAGTGAATTTGAGTGAGGTTTCACAATTCTTTGCATCTCTATACGTCTTTAAAATATGTGAACTTAGAACATATTTGTCTATCGAGTATAAGTTGGATATATGATCAAAATAAGTTCTGAAGTCACTTGAAATAATCCTTTGCCTTGAGTGATTTTTCTGTAACTTAAAACACATTTAGACATTCACTTTTAGCATATTTCCATTTTTAAGTGCTTCTTTCTAAAATTTTTATGTTGTGTTTGTGTACCTCACTTACACAATTCTGAAGTTGAAGCTGTATAACAAAATATGTTTAGGTAAGTCTTATTTCCATCCCTCTCTTACTTACCTTATTCCCTCCCTCCCTCCCTTATATGCCATTTTTGTTAGTTTTTCATTTACTCTTTCAGAATTTCCCTTTGCAAATATACACATATATTTGCTTTTCTCCCCCTTACCTGCACAAAAGTTGGCATATCATATATATACTATTCATTTTGCCCCTTGCTTTATTCATTTAATATATATTGGAAATCACACCACTTTAGGATATGGAAAATTTTCCTCATTTCTTTTTATGTCTACAGGTATTCCACTGTAAGATATATAATTTGGATTTAGGGTTTTTTCTTTGCTGTTATTACACATATAAGTAATTGTATTTATGTATGTCTATATCTGTAATCGTATGTCTACATGATTCTTTACTATATCACATATATTATATACACAGATAAAACAATGAGTAACCTTTTGCTAATGTTGTTTGTACTTATGCAAGTGTGTTCATAAATTACAGTCCTAGAAGTGGGAAAAGTTGGAATGCTGACTCAAAGAGCAAATGAATATTGTAATTGAAAGAGTATTATCAAATTTCTTTTCATATGTGAATACAACAATTTTTCATTTCCACCGGCACCATTTGAGTTTGTCTATTTCATAGCAGCCTTGTGAACAGAATATGCTACCAAACATTTAGATTGTTGCCAATATTACAGGTGAGAAATAGTATCTCAATATAGTTTTAATTTACATTTCTTCTACTAAAGTGAGTTTGGGCTTCTATAAATAACTTTCACCAGCATTAAACTCAACTTTTGCTTCTTCTAGTGAACTGACTAGCATATCTTTTGCTTATTTCTCTATCACTATTGGTCTTTGTCTTTCTCATTTTCAGTACCTTTTTCTATATATTAGAAACAATAGCCCTTGTCTTTAATATAAGCTATAAGGCACAAACATTTTCTTTACAATGTGTGATTTTTCTTTTACATCATTTATGGCAGTCTGCCATGCAATTTTATTAAGTAGTCAAATATGTTGACCATTTCTCAAGTGAGAGAGCCATGAAATTTCAGCAGTGTTCCTGAAAATGGTGATGAATTTTGAAAAACTCATCCTATCTTACATAGGCACTATTATAAACAATAAATGACATCTGCAAAAAGGTGAACATAACTTTAAAAGTTAGTGACTGTAATGAGATTGTCATCCTGCCTAAATATCAGTTCAACCCACAGCTTTGACTTGATTCGTATTTTTATTCAGCCACACACTATGAGAGTCATAAGTACCATTCCCCTAATTTTACCAGGTTGTAGCAGATGCTCAGAAAAGTATGGTGGTGTACAGCAGTCACCCACTGAATCAGTATATATGCTTTTGGGGCTGGAGCTCAAGCCCTGAATTCTTTCTATTCCCCCCACCCCTGGCCTAAGTTAGGGCTCACTGATTTCTATTTTCACAAATCACCACAGTAACGATAAAGAATTATGTTCTCTTTTTTCTACTTTTTAATCAGCATATCTTTAAAAAATATATATTGTGTCTCTTCTTTGGAAGCCTAATGAGAAGTTATTTGGGCTTTTTTTGTTTTTGTTTTTGTTTTATTTTTTGACTTTTTTTTGTTTAAAGGAGAAAAAGCACAGTTGGGAATCCAAAGACAGCTTTTGCATCCCCTCACCATACATCTCTCTCCACACCTGCAGAGAATTCCCAGATAGATACATCTTCCTCACCCCAACCTCTTGCAATGTTCCTTCCTCCCATGTTCCTTCCTCCAACCTCTCACAGTGTGGTAGACTGTTTCCTCACAATCTCTTCCTTTCTAAACTAGACATTTAAATGCAAGAAGTTTTCATCCTTTCTGCCAAAATTGAATCTTACCATATTGTTTATCCATATTATTATCTCTTCATGCAGCCACATAAATCTTGCTCTCAATAATAATACAATCATATAAATATTGCTTTCAATAATTAATATAAACCCTTTTTAGAACACGTTAAAAGCTGAAGAAGAAAGAGAAAGCAGTAAGAAGATAGGGTATTTATACTTTTAACTCATCTAACCAATGATCAATCAATTCAATGATCCATGCTAAACACATACTCAGCTTCATCTTTTTAATGACTCATTACACTCACCCCAATGATCCCACTTTCTTTCTCAACAATATTTATTTTAACTCCACTTTCTCCAATTTTGCTCTTTCTCATCTTTTCTGATCCAGAATTGGCCAAATGAGTTAAGAAACCTAACATCAAATGCATCAATGATTTCTTTACAATGCAGTAAATAGTACATGCATTAGTTAATAAAAAGGGCAAAAACTGCTTCATATGATCTCTTTACTACATTCATCTTTAATACTTTATAAGGTTTCTTATTCACCACTTTCATAACAAATCAATTCAAACAATGACTCATCATTGTACATTTTTCTTAGTAATTATACTTTAATCTTAAGAACTCAACTATGTGTTTTGTTAAACATATTTGTTGTACTTATTTCGTAATGAAGGAAGGAGTGTTTTAGACAAATTCACCAAATCATTCATTGTATGAAAGAAGTATCATATAGTGCTACATTTAAGAAAATATATATTGTAAAACCTTTTCTCTACTAAAAATACAAAAATTAGCTGGCCTGGGTGACAAAGTGACTCTGTCTAAAAACAAGAAAAAAAAGAAAATTTACATCAGATTTTTTATTGCTATTGAAAAGTCACTATACTGATCCTTCATAGGCTAAATTGTTAAAAGAAGCCAAGACTAAAGAAATGAAAATGTTATTCCATCATGTAAATACCACTGACCAAAGGAAGTTAGTAAAGATCAAATTATGTCTGAGTCTTCCATAATTGAACATCTAAGTATTCAATAATTATTATTAACTAACCCGCTCCAAATAATACCTTAAATTGTAGGATTACAAATTAAAGCAAAAATCCTAGACAGTAAGAAATGTTAAAAAGACATTAGTGGCAATTTTGCAGTATTGTGAGGCATTTTCACAAGTCATCGAACCTTCAGAATATTTTTGAAACTGTGAAGTCTTGCCTCTATGTTCTCAAATGATAAGTTCCTTCTCCTCATAGCTATTACTTTTTCTCAACTTAGTATCTCTTAAGGCTAAAAAACTATTCAGAACATCATACAAATTTTCAAAATAAAATATGTTTTACCTAAAATATTTAGCCCCTTGAATCAAGATTGGCTATTTCTTGGAATTTTCCTATTACCTCCATTTTTCACTCTATTTTGCTTCTGTAATCACATCCTTAATATATACAAAATCTAACATGTCTTGCAAACAATGCAAAAATTTTATAAATCCATGGGTGATAGAGGGGGCTGAATTGTATTCCTGAAAAAGGTATTCCCAAATTCTAATCTTGGTACCTGTGAATGTAACCTTATTTCAGTATAGGGTCTTTGAAGCAGTAATGAAAACGATTTTCAGATGGGATCATCCCGGATTTAAAGAGGGCCCTACATGCAATAGCTAGTGTTCTTAGAAGAAAATGTGAGATTTGAGACATGTACCCAGCAAAGAAGGTGACGGAGAGGTAGAGCAGAGCTCAGAGGGGTGAGTCTACAAGCCAAAAAACCAAGACTGCCAGCAGTCGCCAAAAGCTAGGAGAGAGGCAGGGAAACAGATGCTCCTTATGGGCTTCTAGAAGGAAAGAAATTTGCGCTTCTAACCTCCGGAACTATCAGAGAATAAGTTCTTCTTATTTTAAGCCACCAAGTTTGTAGTAACTTGCTACAACAACCCTAAGAAACTAACATAAATAGTTAAACAATAAAACCAACATTAGTGGCAAAGAATCTAAAATCTAGTAATTCATATATACAATGTGTCAGGTGCCTCTGATTCCAGTTTCCACCTGCAGTTTTACTTACACAAATTTACTTTTTGATACTAATTAGTTTTCAAGCTGGATGGCTGATGTAATCCTTCTAATTTTAGAGGCTATTTGGAAAACCTCTTAATATCTATAGCATGCCTTATCTGTCAGATTGTTTCATTTTGCCTTGTCTCCAAGGGAAGTCTTGACTCAGTTGCCAAGGGCAAATGTCATTGGCAAAACAAAGAAAAGCATTTCTCTTACGTTGTCTGGTGGGAAAGGAAAAGATACCCAGACAATTACTCTGTTCTCCCAGTTTCTGAAGTGCTGAAAAGAGAGCTTGGTCTGTAGAAGAACAATATTCCTCAAGAACAAACCTGAACTCTTTGGCTGAGTTATTTGGTAGTCTATATTTTTAGTCACAGATAGTTACTCTCCTCAAGTACAATATATTGCTGGGCCCCAGGAAAAAAAAAAAACAGCATAAATCACAGAATGTTCCCAATGCCTGTATCTTAGAATTGCTTCATTTATTTGTTCAACAAATGCTTACTGAGTCTTTTTTTTCTCTTTTTGACTCAGACACTGAGTTAGGTACACTGAACATATTATCATTTAAGTCCTTTCCTGCTAATAGATAGAGAAGTCAGAGAAAAATAAAAATAAATCATAGTGTGGTATTAAGAAGAGCCATTACAGAGATATGGACAAAATGTTAAGGAAACAAAAAGAATGGAACCAACTCCACCTGAAAGGACTTAGAAAGATGTCACCATATCGGGCTTCCAGGAGGGGGCCACTGAGAAGCTCTTGCTACGTGGAAGATGAAGGCGTACCGGGGACATAAGAAAAAGGGGGAAGGGAGTGAGGTTTTGCAGTATGCTCTCACTTGCCATATCTTGCAAAAGAGAAATATATATTCTTTGCTATAAAAGAGAGAATTGGCCTCATTCTAATTAATTCCAATATTCATACCTCTAATAGGGAAGATTAAGCTATTGAGATCTGAATTACCAATGCGTGAGAAAGTAGGATTAGCCAGAAATCACTAAGTCAGAAGCCACTGGTCTCACTGC
Source organism: Cacajao melanocephalus (assembly GCA_963573385.1). Lineage (NCBI taxonomy): Eukaryota > Metazoa > Chordata > Mammalia > Primates > Pitheciidae > Cacajao > Cacajao melanocephalus. The sequence goes on from CAUYLG010033925.1 coordinate 12,361, forward strand.
TGGTCTGGGTGTCCTAGAGCTATTAGCCATACTCCTAAGGAAAGCCGGGGCCATGTACTCAGAATATGACATGTAGCTTTACACTGTTAAGAAGAAAATGTTCTGGAAGAGAAGAGGAGGCAAAGCTCTGGTCCAATCAAAGAAAAAAATCCAAGCTCACCACAAAAGAGAGATATATTCTAAGTCAAACCCATACACGTTTCTTAATTCTGAACATGCTGAATTTTTTACTTCATCACTTGATGGTTGCCCAGCTCTGCACTTGTATATGCCTGTGTGGAAAAGTAGAGGCATTTCTACAGAGCAGTGAAACTAGTTTCTAAACACAACTGTCTGAACCTGCAGCTTTAAATAAGGGGCTCCCTTTTAAAAATCACCCAAGAAAGTCATATGCTATTGTGGTGAGAGGCCCAGCTATAAGAGACACTTATGAACTTTTGTGTTTTGATTTTTCTCGTTTCTTTTTCTCTAGCCACCAGAGTGCCAGATCTTCTCCTGGGAATCACTGGAGGTCACCCCAACCCAAAGAGTAATGATAGTCGCAGAATAACTGGAATCTGATACCAAGAAAAGTAAATCACTGTCAGGGAATGTAGCTCCTTTTAGAATGGCGGGATCCAAAAATAAAAGCTTGAAGAGAGTATCTTTCAAAAAGGTATATAATAGTTTCATTGTGCAGTAAAGGAGGGTATATTCAAACTTTTTGGCCTCAAATGTTTGAAAGAAAGCTGTTTGTCTCCTAATGATCACAGTAGGGCTGAAAAAAGGGGCTTGTTACTAGATTCCTGAGAGTCGAATGCTTAAATCAACCCTGACTAGTGTCCCTGAGCAGTTGGGACCCTGAGGATTCTGTAGTTAAAGAACTAAGCACCAAGCTCTAGAACCAAAGACACGATGATATGACTACCTCAAGAGGAAAAGTGAGGGGCACTCACAGCTGAATCCTCATCTACCATAACAGAAAGTCAAAGAGAAGGTCTAAAATGGAGCAATAAAAGTAATCATAGCATATATCATTGAAATTTGAAAGTAAACACAAAAAGAAACAGACAAAGGATCTGAAAATGATTGCCTTTGAATGCCTAAACTGAAGGATAGGGAAGATAGGCCAAGGGCCATCCATTTTTTAAATATAAACCTTTATTATAAATAATGAACATGAATTCCTCTGAAAAAATCTTCAAAGAACTATAATAAAAGGAAAATGACTGTATTATCTTTAAAAGTCCCAAACTGATATTTTAAATAATGTGTTTTTATTCCTTTTGTAAAAATCTAGTAATTTTTAAAATATAGCTTCTTGCTAGTGGACAAGAAATCCACAGACCTTCATTACTCAAATTCAAAACCACGCATAGGAGGCTAGGTGTAAGAAAAGGTAGTATAACACTTTTTGTTGTTTGGAGGCTGTAAGTAATATGGAAAAACGAAAAAGGCCAGGGGAATCTTTCTCTCAAAGCACATGAAGGTTAGGAGAAGCCCTAGATTTCACATTTTGAAGTGGAAAACAAATAGCGTAGATATAGAGATTGAATTATTTGTGTTAAGAAGACTTACAAGGACACAGCCATTGTTCCAGTCTCCATTTCTGTGTGTCTGTGCATGCTGGGAATGAGGAAGGAGAAACTGAGAGAAAAGGCATTCCATGAGGATGGCAGAGCAGGAATAGAAGATAGCATGAAAAAGGGAATGAAGCCAGAAATGCTAACTTCCAGGAAGGTAGAGCTGTGAAATGTGAATCTTTATAGAAAATCCAAAATTTATGCAAAAACAAAAATTGGACAGAGGAGCCTTCCTTAAGTGTTTGTCCTGGGATGTGAGCCAGGAAAAAACACATTAACTCCAAGGAAATCTCATTAAAAAATTCTAGGTCAAATAAGTTTCAACGGACTCTTCAGAGACCTTAACAATGGAGTAAGGCTTAGATTAACTTTGCTTTTAAACATCCAGAGGCCCCAGTTTGAACCAGAAATAAAAATCAAAAGTTATGTTAGAATTTTAATTGGAATAATAACATATGTGAAATGATTGTGAAGTGAAAGTGGTATAACTTTGCAACCACTCTAGCTGGGTGTTGTCTTAGTCCATTTTGTAATGCTATAACAATATCAAAGACTGGGTAATTTATAAACAATAGAAGTGAATTTGGCTGACAGTTCTAGGCGCTGGGAAGTCTAAGACCAAGGAGCCACATCTGGTAAGTGCCCTCTTGCCGCATCATCACATGGAAGAAGGCATTGCTTCGTGGGAAAACATGCATGGGGCAGGGAGGGAGCCAAATTAATCCTTTTTATTTGGAACCCAGTCCCGAGATAACTAGCTCATGATAACAGGCAGAGCCCTCATGACCTAATTACCTCTTAACTTTTCATCTGTCAATATTGTTGCATTGGGGATTAAGTTTTCAACACATGAAACTTGGGGGACATATTCAAACCACAGCAAGTATATTTAAGCTTCTTCCCTCTATTCATAAATTATGGCTGTTCCTCTTGTTATCTATGCTTAGAATTGCCCAAATAACTGCCTGGTTTGGAAGAGTGCTATTTATTCACTGACAATGATAACATCTCTGCCGAACCCTCTGATGACCAAGGCAAGTGTTTGCACAGCTGCCATTTTGTGAATAATTCCAGAAGTTTGTTGTTTTGTATCTTGCTCTTTATTACTTTATTAATATCTGCCTATTTTGTTAATCCCTGTTTTCTCTCATTGTCTGGGCCCATGTAGTTGTCACTCCTTACTTGAACTCCATCTCATTCTCTGTACTAGCTATAGATCAATGGGTCTCTACTGAACTATGACTGAATATTAGATCACTCAGGAGGCTTTAAAAAGTGCTGATGGCCAAACCTCATCCCAGATAAATCAAACTCATCTAACTGGGCCTAGAGCCTAGGAATTTGTACTTTTTAAAGCTTCCCCGATTATTCTAGTTGCTAATCACTGTTGTAGATATTTGTTTCTGCTGTGACTCTGTTGTCTGGCATGGAAGTGGGTGATTATGTCATGAAACAAAGGCAGGGAACCGTGAAGAATATTTTCATCCCTGTCTGATCCTTCCACATACCAGGATAATAGAATATATCTTTATGTCTCTTTTATTACAAAGGCTTCTGTTTCTTTTGTTTTCTTGCTTTTGTTTTGTTTCATTAGATTCAATACGTTTGGCTGAACCCAATGAAACAATTAAAATGTAATGAAACAGCTAGATAACCAAGAATGATAATATACACCTGATATATCCAGATAACAGAAACATCTATGCCTTCATTGAAACTTGTGGAAAGTTCTGTTTTTTAATGTACGTTGACAGCAGAGGAAGCGGCCTGACCTTTATGCCATGAGCTATGGCTTCATTGAGCTGGTGTCTAGGAAACTATGTGATTTTTTTTTTTTTAAATAAGTTCCCTTGATTTTTGTCTTCTTAGAAGCAGGAATTCTTGTTGTGACAAAAGTAAAATGATTTTGGTTTTATTTAGGAATTTTTCCACTTAACAGTGAAATTTTATTGTATTTTAAGAAAAATTACAATTCATAACACTTGGTTTCCTAAAAAACAAATTGTGTGTGTGTATGTATTTATGTATATGTGTGTGTATACATATATATAGACATATATATAATGTATATATATGTTTATGTATGTACACATATAATGTGCCTTCTCACTGTTTAAGAACTATTTTTAAAGATACTCTTTTTTTTTCCGAGATGGAGTTTTGCTCTTGTTGCCCAGGCTGGAGTGCAGTGGCGTAATCTCAGCTCATTGCAAACCTCTGCCTCCCGCGTTCAAGTGATTCTCCTGCTTCAGCCTCCCAAGTAGGTGGATTACAGGTGCATGCCACCATACCTGGCTAATTTTTGTATTTTTAGTAGAGACAGGGTTTCACCATATTGTCCAGGCTGATCTTGAACTCGTGACCTCAGGTGATCCACCCACCTCAGCCTCCCAAAGTGCTGGGATTACAGGCATGAACCACCACGTCCGGCCAAGATACTCTTTTTTCTATAATGACTTGACTATTTTCACAAAACCAAAATTTAAGGTAGATGTTTACATTTTACCTCATAAAATTCTCTTTAAATAATTTTAGTGATCATAACCATAGATGTACAGTTATTACGGAAGTTCAACATCTAATTTTCAAATTCAAAAACTCAGACTGTGTCACAGTGAAAAAATAAGATCTAATGTAAAATAAATTCCAAAACTTTTTTCACAAATAATTTATCTTCAGGAAAAATATAATTTGACAGAGGTGCAAGGAAGAGACAACATAGATTCATTCTAATTTCAACCATTGACTTTCTTAGGGCCATTTTCTGATATAGGTAACAATAAATGGTATAATTATAAATTGAGGAATAGTGATACAAGAAAAAGTGAAAGATACTTTCTCTTCCTTTTCTGCATTGTCAGTAGGTTTCTAGACAGTGAATATATAAAAAGCTTATCAATATCTGAAAAACTAACATTAAGGTTATGTAAAACATGATAACAAGAATATTTTCCTTTGCAGAATTGGCTCCTATTAGAGTGAGATATATTCATTATCTATACTTAGGAATTTAACCATGCTCTGTTTATTCCAATTATAAAATGAAGGATTTTACCTGTAGGCGTGGTTTTTCTATCACCTTTTGAAATTTCAAAGTAGATTGTAACAATCTAACAACATGAATCATAATGCTTAAATATGTATTATGTTTATTCTTTTAAAAGATTAATTTAGTCCCTAGAAGGAAAAGTCAAATGGAAATAAACGCATTTATATTAGTGAAATTAAACATCAGCAACTGAAGGAAAGATTGCTTTGTTTTAATGTTGCTTTTCTTTTTACTTTCTATATACATAATCAAGCTTACCCTCTTGCCTAAGAGTGCAAGCTCTCTTCAAGAAGACAGGTTCAATAGAGATCATATTTGGGTCATGTAACACACTGTAATTATAGGACACTGCTGTCATTTGGATATGGTTAGTTTGTTCCCATCAAAACTCCTGCTGAAATTTGCTCCCCAATGTGGTGTTACTTGAAGCAGGGCCTAGTGGGAGATGCTTTGGCTATGGAGGCAGATCTCTCATGAGTAGCTTGGTGCCATTGGTAATGAACAACTTCTCACTCTGGTGAGACTGTGTTAGTTCTCCAAAGAGTGGGTTGTTATAAAGCAAGAATACCCCTTGGGTTTTGCTTCTCTTCACACATGTCTACTTCCCCATTGACCTACTCAGCCATAGTATGATGCGGCAGAAAAGCCTTTACCAGAAACCAAGGCTACGCCCTTGAACTTCCCAGCCTACAGAACTGTGCGAGCTAAATTAACCTCTTTCCTTTATAAATTTTACCCAGTCTCAGGTATTCTGTTATAGCAACACAAAATGGACAAAAATATATTACTATAAAATGTGCTTCATAAAATTAACTGAATTTGTTACTGCCTTTTAAACTATTAGGTCATTTCTATAATAAATCTGTTGTCCTGTTTTGTGAGGAAACATAGAAATATTTCTCCCCCCTTACAGCATTTTATGTACTGTGCCAGGATTCTTGGAAATCCCAGTTCTCTTTATAATCATTTTATGTTTTGGAATCTATTGCATTGGAAACAAAAGCTGCCCGTCTAAATTTCTGACACATTTCAAGTCCCAGCTCAATTCTAAAATTCTCTGAGAGTTTTATTATTTCCTCCCCAGCAATTGCTTCTGGGTTTGTAGGAAAATGAGATGATATAGTTGGGTTGTGATTTCAGGAGCCAGGAGTGGAAACAGTGAGGGAGGGACGGGACTGGCCCATTCACGGCAGAGAATGGAACAAATAAACATGTTCAACACGGTAGCCAGGGTATGGTGCGTTCAGTTGATGTCTTATCCAACATTCGTTTCTCGCCCCCGCCCCTGACCTTTTTTTTCTAACCTGCATTTTAATCACCCACACTATTCTGAACTCTATTGGTAGATCCTGAAGAGTAAGCCAATCAGCACGTGGCATTCCACTCCAAATATGATTGATCTAAGTTTGAGTATGCATTAGACCCAATTAGAATGAAGGAAGACATATACCATGGTTTGGGAAAAAGGGAAGAATTTGATCTTTTTCTTCTATTGTATATAAATAATTACAGTGGTTCCCACATTTGCTGCTGGTTGTATCCTGCAATCATGAAGGAAGCCAGATTAGGGGCCGATCTGACAATGGAGAAGGGCAAAGCAAAATTAATTACGAAGAAAAATAAACCTTGTTTATTATCGTGTATTCCCAGGAGCCTTTCGTTAGGGTAAGAATGGAGAAGAATGGGATCAGAGGTTGTGGGGAGTAGGGATAGGAGCTCAGTCTTATCTTTCCCTGTTTGGCTCATTCTTTCAAATTTGTTGTATTTCTCTTCACCTTGCTAAGTATAATGCATATTCATTTGTTCAGTTAATTCAGCAAATATATACTGAAAGTCTAGGATGTACGAGGCATGTTCTAGGTATCATGATACATCAGGAACAAAAGTCCCTTCAATATGATTAGAGATCATATTCCTCTCCATTCCTACCCTACCTATAGGCTCCTGGGAATGTCTGATAATAAAGTTTCTTATTAAGCTCATTTGAACTGCCATTTTTGTTACCTGCTGCCAAAAGCATTCGAACCTTTACAGAATCATAATAAATCCGCAGTCAATAGTACAACTAAAGCAACAATCTGAAGGCTGTCCACAGAAAAAGCAAAAAAACGTTGTCGGACAGAATCGCAAGATGCCAAAGGAGATAATGTAGATTTCCCATGAAGTACAAGAGAGTCTAGAGCAGGATTTCTCAGCCTCAGCACTACTGATGTTTTGGGCCAGTTGTTTGTCTTAGGTGCTGTCCTATGCACTATAGAAGGTTTAGCAGCATCCCTGGCCTCTACTCTCTAGATGCCTGTAGCACCACCACCCCAACCAGTGTGATGACCAAAATGTCCCTTGGGAGGCAAAACAGCCCTGGCGAGAACCATTTTTTTAAAGGGACTCTCTGAGGCTTGGATCATAGCTGCATAGCTTTAGTATAGGAATTGGCAAGTTCACCTGGGACAGCAACAGAGAAATTAATGATATTATTGTTTAGATACTCTCTTCTGTGTCCAGTAGCATTAAATTCTTGTGTCACTTATTTTGAAACTTAACTTTTATGGTCTGGTACCAATTAAACCACTTCTTTTTGCTTCAATTTCTTTATAAAGAAAACAAGCCTGGTACAGTGGCTCACGCCTATACTCCCAGCAATTTGGGGGGCCAAGGTGGGAAGATCACTTGAGTCCAGGATCAGCCTGGTCAACATAGGGAGATCCTATATTTGTGAAAAGAAAAAAAAGTAAAAATTAGCCAGGCATGGCAGCACATGCCTATAGTCCCAGCTACTCAGGAGGTTGAGGTGGGAGGATCGCATCAGCCCAGGAGTTTGAGGCTGCAGTGAGCTAGGATCACACTATTGCACTTCAGCCTGGGAACAGAGAAGACCTTGTCTCAACAACAAAAAATTAAAAAACAGGCAAGATAATAGCAATTACGTCATTGCACTGTTAGAAGGGTTAAGTTATATAATGCATGAAAAAAGCTAATAGTGCCTGGCAGATAATAAGTTCAAAAAATTTTAGCTACTATTATTAACATTATTGTTACTATTACCAAAACCTTCTTCTCAGGAGCTATGACCTCTCTGGGACCTTCAGGTAATTAGGCAGAAGGTACTATGGATTGTGGAACATTGGGAGTATTTATTGACTTCACAGCATGTGACAGGAGGCCATGAGGGTGTCTCATGTTCAAGGTAAAGGAGTAAGAATTTCCTAAGGTTTATGTATACAAGACAACTTTCCTCATGATACAATCTTTTACTGTCTTCAGCAAGTTCACTTCTCCCTCTTTCTATTACCATCACAGTCCATGTCCATAATGGATTTTGAGTGACAGGGGACAAATCCTATAAATATGACCTGTATTCCCAATATAAACATGTTTACCTGAGGAGAGGTTGGTGGGGAAGGGAGACAGGGGCTCGGTCTTATCTTCTGTATGGCTCACTCTTTCAATTCTGTCGTATTTCTTTTTGCCTTGCTAAAGACAATGCACATTCATTCCTTCAATTAATTCAATAAACATATATTGAAGATCTAGGACATACCAGGCATGTTCTAGGTATCAGGATACAGCAGGAGCAAAATGTTCCCTCTAGAAACTGTATTAGAATGGGGGAGACAATCCAAGAATACGTATTCTGCAGATGTAATAGGTGATATGAAGAAACAAGGTCAGGGATGCCAGGAAGGGGGTCATCAATCTTTCATGCAACGTAGTCAGGTAAAGGATCACTGCTGAGAAGCTAGAAGGTGAGCCATGTAGGAAAGAATGTTCCAGGCAGAAGGAGCAGTGACTAAAAATATTCTGAGGCAAGTTGTGAGCTCTGAATTTGGAGAAATAGCAAAAAGGTCAGTGAGGCTGGAGCAGAGGGGGTGATGGTCCCACAGGAGGAAAGATGGTCAGAGAGCAGTGGAATAGGGAGGAGGCATGGGTCAGGTGGGCCTGGGAGATGGTTGAAAGGAGACAGCATTTGGCTCAGTTAGGTTCTAAAAGGTTTTGCCAGAGAAGTGATATAATTTCATTTTATATATATATATATATATATATATATATATATATATATAATAGAAACTTTATTAATACTCATATGAATGAAATTATTAACCAGTGTTTACTGAGAATGAATGAAATGTTAATGGCTGTTTCAACTAAAAACAACATCCTTGGAAGGAATTCTGATTTAGGGGGCATGAAGAGGTCAGTGACTTCTCTCCCCCAAAAATAATATAAAACAGGAAAAAATGTCAAAACAATTAATTTAAGGTATTGAAAATTCCCAAAGACAGACAATAAATTTAAAAGTACTTATACTTGACAAATTGCTAGAGCAGAGGGCATAAGTCAGCAGCAGGCAGTGGCAGGAGACTTGCCCGGAGCAGCTCAGGTTAAAAACCAGCAGCTTCGTTGCCAGAGGGGTGGACTCAATTTGGTGCAGAGATGGAAAACTGTGTCTTGCCATCTAAAAGTTATGCAATTAGTTGAGAATGAACAGGAAAAACCCACAGCTTTGCAAGTTCAGGCTTTCACTTTTTGATAGCAATTTAATGGAGAGGTCCTGGAAATGAGAGATCTTTGAACATGGCTGATAGAACTAAGAAACAGAATTGTTCATTTCATTTTAACTCAACTGAATTTTAAACGCCATGTGTGGCTACCATATTGAACGACATGGATTTATACCATTACAATCAAGGATAAACAATCGGGAAGCTTCAGGAAGCTTTCCCAATTAAAAGTCATAATACATTGCCCAATTCTAGAATCTGAGCCAATTTTCATATCCAGAACTATCAGGCTGAAAAAGAGACTAAATCCCCATAAGAAAAGATTCTGCATCACCACAGCAAAGATACATGATAATGGTTCCTCCAGTCCTTTCCCAAATGAACCTATAACCATGAACAGCCAGATGCTGAGGACTGTAAGACACAGGATTAATACTTAGGTCAATAAACAATTTTTTGAGACCGTATTATGAATTACACATAAGGAATATTACCATAAATAAGCCTCGGGCTCTGCCTTGAAGGAGCTTATTGACTTTATCATAAACAATGAACACAGGAATGTTTTACACACAAATACACAAAACACTACATTCCAAGCCTACTGGAGATATACAGGTTGAGGTGATGAGGGGAAAGCACAGATAATATATTACATACTTTTAAATGTGGAGTAGTATTTCTCAAGCTTTTTAAATTATCACTCCTCTAAGGAGCACTTTTCGTTAGACATTTTATTCCTAACAGCCTCCTACCCCATGAAATGATATACTTAGTAATAAGATTGAGCTTTGGAGGGTCAAAAACCATTGTAATATCTAAGATATTTCACCTACCCAACACAAGAGCCAAGTTTTACTCCCGTGGGGGCAGTATCATTGAGAATGCAGATACAGCTTCTCTGCATCGTAGAGAAGGGTTACTTTTGGTAGAAGGGATTTAAGAAAGTCTATGAGGAAGTAACATTAGAATTGATTTAGAAACATGAGTATGATTTATTCATATGGAGAAAGAGATAAAGGAAGTACAGTTAAGAGAATTTCTTGTACCACATTGCTGGAAGAGAAAACCCTTGGATAAGTTACAGGTTTTGACAACACCTTTGAAATCACTGTTGCTATGTAGTGGTTGGCTTGCAAAATCTACAAAGGAAAAGATCAGGGAATATTCTGGGGAGACCTGGAATAGACAGAACAAGAAATGTAAAATGCATGAGATTAATACTTTTAAAAAATATGTTTGTATTTGATGTATTTCTTATGGGTAATTTAGAATACAGTCAGCCCCCCATATCCATGGGGTCCACATTCATGGATGCAACCAATTGTTGGTCAAAAATACATGGGAAAAAAATTCTACAAAGTTCCAAAAGAGCAAAACTTAAATTTGCCTTGTGCCAAGTACTATGTTGAATCCACATGAATGAAATGATTCATAGGCGATTATTAGGTGTAATAAGTAACCTAGAGGTGATTTAAAGCACACAGGAGAATATTTATAAATATTACAGGATTTTATATCAGGGACTTGAACATCCTCAGATTTGGATCCAAGAGGGTCCTGAAACCAATCCCTGAGGCTACCGAGGAATGACTGAATTTCTAAATTGCTGTGGAAATTGAAAATCCACTACTAACCTACACAGTAAGTCAGAAGTTCATAAGAATGAATTTGGTAAAAACAAATGTAACCTTAAACATCACTTCTGTAGAAAAGCTACCAAGTCAAATATTAATTAAGTTTTATTAACAACAGCAACAACATAACTCTAACACAACCTTCCAGTACTCGTACATTTTAAAAGCTGTCATTACTTTGTCTTTCTAGCTGAGACCTCAAACATACCCTCATGCTTACACTTCGCATTGCTACAATATATTTGAAGATGAAGTTTTTTGTAATAATCTAAATAAGGGATGTGAATTTGCATAATCAATACATGTACAAAAGCTGGGAATGGTGGTAAGCACCTGTAATTCCAGCTACTCAGGAGGCTGAGGCAGCAGAATCGCAGGAGACAGAGGTTGCAGTGGGCCAAGAGATCACACCACTACATTCCAGCCTGGGAAACAGAGGGAAGACTCTGTCTCAAAGAAAAAACAAAAATACATGTACTAGACAATAAGTCCTGGGGTAAGAGTTAGTCCTGACTTGTATTTTGTAACCTTATACCAATTAGCAGTGTTTTGACAAGTTGCCTCAAGGTTTCTTTGTTAAACTAAATATATTTGCAACATTGACATCAGTTTGAGTGCCTTGGGAACAAAGGTAAAAAAATAAATGGAAAGCTATGAATATATGTTTCCCACAGCTGACATACAAAATATAACCAATTGAGGATTTTTCTGTTTGGCATGAGGCACTGAGGACTCCATTACATTAAAAATTAAGATAAAACCCCTAGACAAAAAATATACCAGAAATCTCCTTTTGCAATTAGAGGAGGGAACAAAGGTAAGTTTGGATTAGAACATCTTTTTGAAAAGTTATGTTTATAGAATCACAATTGTGATGCACAAAGAAAATGTTCTAATATTTTGCTGACCACTGGTCTCTGATTTAACCACTGAAGGTAGTCTTAACTACCTGTGATGACAGAATGCATCCTATAAGCTCTAATAGTAAATATGCATAAATAGTTGTTGCCTAAATTAATACAAAAAATATTATAGTCATAGTATTATTGAACTTATATTTCAAAACTCCAAAACACACCATCATGACCATAACTTGCTCTGCTTCCATCAATTTCACTCTTTTTTTTTTTATTTACCATGATTGCTACTTACCATCATCACCATTAATCATCCACATCCCCAAAGGCTTTGCCATTGCCCATTCTTCAGCCCTTCTGGCCTCTCCTGGATTCACTTTCCTTCCCAGCATGGGCATCTACCGCTATCACTTTTTCATTTGCACGATCAGTTCCTTGATCCACCTTCTCTTCCAATTAACTTGCCTCACCAGTCACTACCTCCAGATTTAACCCAAAGTCCTTTCATTCTATACTCCAGCATCCAGGGTAAAGAACCTAATAGAAACATCTGGTTTGAAATAAGGAATGGATAGTTTTCAGCCACACCTGGGCCTTTTCAATAAACTACCTCATTTCTTTTAAAGGAAAATTTTTCTTTCACTCACAAGCTCTCAAAGGTAGAAGCTTTTTGATATTTATTCCTTTATATATTTAGAACATAATGGAGAACATATATTTTATCCAGATTTCTTCAGATGACAGCAGAGGTTGTTTCAGTGAGAATGAGTTTTAACTGCAGATAACCAAACATTTCTACACATCAGCTTAAACAACAGGAAATATCCGACGTCACATAAGAAATCTGAGGGATCAGCTGAGCACAGTGGCTCACACCTGTAATCCCAGCACTTTGGGAAGCTGAGATGGGCGGATCATGAGGTCAGGAGTTCAAGACCAGCCTGGCCAACATGGTAAAAACCCATCTCTACTAAAAATACATAAAATTAGCTGGGCATGGTGGTGCACACCTGTAATTCCAGCTACTGGGGAGGCTGAGGCAGGAAAATTGCATGAACCAGGACCTGGGAAACGGAGGTTGCAGTGAGCCCAGATTGCACCATAACACCACATACTGGGCTACAGAGGGAGACTCCGTCTAAAAAAAAAAAAAAAAAAAAGCCAGATGGCCAAATAGGAAAACCTCTAGAGTGCAGTTCCCAGCGAGAACAATGCAGAGGGGACCAAGATATCAGAAAAAGAAACTGGCAACAACGCTTATTGTTCTGCAGCGACTGCTGCTGATCTCCAGGCAATCAGGGTCTGGAGTGGACCTCCAGCAGTCCTACATCAGAGGGGCCTGACTGTTAGAAGGAAAACTAAAAAACAAACAAATAACTTCATCATCAACAAAAAGGACATCCACTCAGAGATCCCATCTGAAAGTCATCACCTACAAAGACCACAGGTAGATAAATCCACAAAGATGGGAAGAAACCAGCATAAAAAGGACAAAAACACCCCAAACCAGAATGCCTCTGCTCCTCCAAGGGATCACAACTCATCACCAGCAAAGGAACAAAGCTGGATGGAGAATGAGTCTGATGAATTGACAGAAACAGGCTTCAGAAAGTGGGTAATAACAAACTTCTCTGAGCTAAAAGAACATGTTCTAACCCAATGCAAAGAAACTAAGAACGTTGAAAAAAGGTTTGACAAAATGCTACAAGAATAAACAGCTTAGAGAAGAATATAAATGACATAATGGAGCTGAAAAACAGCACAAGAACTTCACGAAGCATACACAAGTTTCAATAGCGGAATTGACCAAGCAGAAGAAAGGATATCTGAGATTGAAGATCAACACAATGAAATAAAATGAGAAGGCAAGATTAGAGAAAAAAGAATGAAAAGAAATGAACAAAGCCTCTAAAAAATATGGGATTATGTGAAAAGACCTAATCTACATTTGATATATGTACCTGAATGTGATGGAGAGAATGAATCCAAGATGGAAAACACTCTTCAGGATATTATCCAGGAGAACTTCCCCAACCTAGCAAGGCAGGCCAATATTCAAGTCCAGGAAATAGAGAGTACACCACAAAGATATTCCTCAAGAAGAGCAACCCCAAGGCATATAATCATCAGATTCACCAGGGTTGAAATGAAGGAATAAATACTAAGGGCAGCCAGAGAGAAAGATCTGGTTACCCACAAAGGGAAGCCCATCAGACTCACAGCGAATCTCTCCGCAGAAACCCTACAAGCCAGAAAAGAGTGGGAGCCGATATTAAATATCCTGTAAGAAAAGAACTTGCAACCTAGAATTTCATATCCAGCCAAACTAAGCTTCGTAAGTGAAGGAGAAATAAAATCTTTTATGAACAAGCAATTGCTTAGAGATTTCTTCACCACTAGGCCTGCCTTACAAGAGCTCCTCAAAGAAGCACTAAACAAGGAAAGGAACAACCAGTACCAGCCACTCCAAAAACATACCAAATGGTAAAGACCATCGAAAAAATGAAGAAAATGCATCAACTAACAGGCAGAACATCCAGCTAGCATCCAAATGGCAGGATCAAATTCACACATAACAATATTAACCTTAAATGTAAATGGGCTAAATGCCCCAATCGAAAGGCACGGACTGGCAATTTGGATAAAAAGTCAAAAACCATCAGTGTGCTGTATCCAGGAAACCCATCTCAAATGCAAGAACACACATAGGCTCAAAATAAAGGGATGGAGGAAGACTTACCAAGCAAATGGAGAGCAGAAAAAAAAACAGGAGTTGCAATTTTAGTCTCTGATAAAATAGACTTTAAACCAGCAAAGATCAAAAGAGACAAAGAAGGGCATTACATAATGGTAAAAGGATCAATGCAACAAGAAGAGGTAATGATCCTAAATATATACACACACAAAATACAGGAGCAACTAGATACATAAAGCAAGTTCTTAATGACCTACAAAGAGACTTAGACTTTAACACTCCTTTGTCAATATTAGACAGATCAAAGAGACAGAAAATTAACAAGGATATCCAGCATTTGAACTCAGATCAAGACCAAGCAAACCTAATAGACATATACAGAAGTCTCCACCCCAAATCCACAGAATATACATTTTTCTCAGCACCACATCGCACCTACTCTAAAATTGACACATAATTGGAAGTAAATCACTCCTCAACTAATGCAAAAGAACAGAAATCGTACAAAACAGTCGCTCAGACTATAGCGCAATCAAATTAGAACTCAGGATTAAGAAACTAACTCAGAACTGCACAACTTCATGTAACTGAACAACTGGCTCTTGAATGTTGACTGGTTAAACAAAGAAATGCAGGCAGAAATAAAGATGTTCTTCGAAACCAACAAGAACGAAGACACAATATGCCAGAATCTCTGGGACACATTTAAAGCAATGTCTAGAGGAAAATTTATAGCAATAAATGCCCACATGAGAAGCAAGGAAACATCTAAAATCGACACTCTATCATCAAAATTGAAAGAGCTAGAGGAGCAAGATCAAAAAAACTCAAAAGCTATCAGAAGACAGGAAATAACTAAGATCAGAGGAGAACTGAAGGAGATAGAGACACAAAACACCCTTCAAAAAATCAATAAATCCAGGAGCTGGTTTTTTGAAACGATCAACAAAATAGACCACTAGCTAGACTAATGAAAAAGAAAAGAGAGAAGAATCAAATAGAAGCAATAAAAAATGATAAAGGGGATATCACCACCGATTCTACAGAAATACAAACTACCATCAGATATTACTACAAACAACTCTATGCATACACACCAGTAAACCTGGAAGAAATGGGATAAATTCCTGGACACTTGCACCCTCCCAAGCCTAAGCCAGGAAGAAGCTGAAACCCTGAATAGACCAATAACAAGAGCTGAAGTTGAGGCAGCAATTAATAGCCTACCAACCAAAAAAAAAGCCCAGGTGCAGATGGGTTCACAGCCGAATTTGACCAGACGTACAAAGAGAAGCTGGTACCACTCCTTCTGAAACTATTCAAAACAATACAAAAAGAGGGAATCCTTCCCAAATCATTTTATGAGACCAACATCATCCTGATACCAAAACCCAGCAGAAACTCAACAAAAAAAAAGAAAACTTCAGGCCGATATCCATGATGATCACAGATGTAAAAATCTTCAAGAAAATACTGGCAAACCAATTGCAACAGCACATTAAAAGCTTATCCATCATGATCAAGTAGGCTTCATCCCAGGGATTCAAGGCTGGTTCAACATACACAAGTTCATAAACATAATCTACCACATAAACAGAACCAAAGACAAAAACCACATGATTATGTCAATAGAGGCAGAGAAAGCCTTTGACAAAATTCAACAGCCTTTTATGCTAAAAACTCTCAATAAACCAGGTATCCACAGAACGTATGTCAAAATAAAAAAAGCTATTTATGACAAACTCACAGCAAATGTCATACTGAATGGGCAAAAACTGGAAACATTTCCTTTGAAATCCGGCACTAGACAAGGATATCCTCTCTCACCTTTCCTAATCAATATAGTATTGGAAGTTCTAGCCAGAACAATCAGGCAAGAAAAATAAATAAAGCATATTCAATTAGGAAAGGAGGAAGTCAAACTGTCTCTATTTGCAGACGACATGATGGTATATTTAGAAGACCCCATTGTCTCAAGCCAAAATCTCCTGAAACTGATAAGCAACTTCAGCAAAGTCTCAGGATACAAAATCAATGTGCAGGAATCAAAGCATTCCTAGACACCAATAACAGACTTAAAGAGAGCCAAATCAAGAATGAACTGCCATTCACAATTGCTACAAAGGGAATAAAACACCTAGGAATACAACTACCAAAGGCTGTAAAGGACCTCTTCAAGGAGAACTACAAACCACTGCTCAAGGAAATAAGAGAGGACACAAACAGATGGAAAAACATTCCATGCTCATGGTTAGGAAAAATCAATATCGTGAAAGTGGCCATACTGCCCAAAATAATTTATAGATTCAACACTATCCCCATCAAGCTACCTATGACCCTCTTCACAGAACTGGAAAAAACCACCTTTAACTTCATATGGAACCAAAAGAGAGCC
>CAUYLG010033927.1:0-107394 GCA_963573385.1 Cacajao melanocephalus
TAGAAGTTACTCCACTAGCCTCTGGTTTGCACTGTTTTTCTTTTTTTTTCTTTTTTCTTTTTTTTTTTTTTTGAGACGGAGTTTCACTCTTGTTACCCAGGCTGGAGTGCAATGGCATGATCTCGGCTCACCGCAACCTCCACCTCCTGGGTTCAAGCAATTCTCCTGCCTCAGCCTCCCAAGTAGCTGGAACTACAGGTGTGCGCCACCATGCCCAGCTAATTTTTTTATTTTTAGTAGAGACGGGGTTTCACCATGTTTACGAGGATGGTCTCAATATCTTGACCTCATGATCCACCCACATCGGCCTATGAAAGTGCTGGGTTTATTGGCATAGGCCACTGCGCCCGCCCGGCCTTTTTTTTTTTTTTTTTTTTTTTGTCACCTAGGCTGGAGTGCATGATTTCAATTAACTGAAACCTCCACCTCCTGGGCTCAAGCAATCCTCCCGTCTCAGCCTCCCAAGTAGCTGGAACTATAGGTATGTGCCACCACACCCAGCTAATTTTTGCATTTTGCATAGAGGCGGAATTTTGCCATGTTGCCCAAGCTGGTCTTGAACTCCTGGGCTCAAGTGATCATCCTGCCTTGGCCTCCCAAAGTGCTGGGATAACAGGCGTGTGCCACTATGCCTGGCCTTGTGTTGTTTCTAACCAGATGTCTGCCATCATCGTTATCTTTGTTCCTCTCTGTATAATGTCTTTTTCCCTTTGGTAACCTTTCAGACGTTCTCTTTGTCACTGGTTTGGAGCAATTTGATTGTGCTTTGGTGTGTCAGCCTCATGTCTCTTGTGCTTGGGGTTCACTGGAATTCTTAGATCTCTGGGTGTACAGTTTTCATCAAATTTAAAATTTTTCAGCCACAGTTTTTTAAATATTTTTTCTTCTGTTCCTCCCCTCCTTCTTCAGGAACTCCAATTACACATAGATTAGTCCTGTCAGTGCTGATTTTTTGTCCAATTTTTTTCCATTTTTTTCTCCATGTTCCATTTTTGATATTTTCTACTGCTACCTCTTCCAGTGTACTAATCCTTTCTTGTACCATGTCTATTCTATTTTAAATGCCATTTGGTATATTTTTCATCTCAGACATTGTATTTTTCATCTCTAGAAGTTCAAGCTGCGTCTTCCATGTCTCTACTTCCATGTCCAAGCTTCCCTTTACCTTCTTGTTGTGGAATGATAACTGTTTTAATATCCTTCCCTACTCATTCCATCATATGCACCATTTATCTATTTATTGATCAAGTTTTCTTCTCACTATCAAGAATTTTCCTTTCACAGTGCTGAAACCCCGTCTCTACTAAAATACAAAAATTAGCTAGGTGTGGTGGTGGGCGCTTGTAATCCCAGATACTCAGGAGGCTGAGTCAGGAGAATTGCTTGAATCCAGGAGGCAGAGGTGGCAGTGAGCTGATATCCTGCCACTGCACTCTAGCCTGGGTGGCAGAGTGAGAGACTCTGTCTCATTAAAAAAAAAAAAAAAAAAGGCATCTCAAATGTTGATGCAGCCAATGCTAAGTTATACATATACTGTATTAGTCTGTTCTTGCACTGCTATAAAGAAATTCCTGAGACTGGGTAATTTATAAAGAAAAGAGGCTTAATTGGTTCATGGTTCTGCAGACTATACAGGAAGCATGATTCCATCATCTGCTCAGCTTCTGGGGAGGCCTCAGGGAGCTTTCAATAGTGGTGGAAAGCAAAAGGGAAAACTGCATGCCTGGTACTTTTCAGCTGGATGACAGACGACGTGAAATTTATCTTATTGTGTGTTGGATAGTGTTGTGTTCCTATAAATATGACTGAGCTATGTCCTAAGATGCAGTTAAATTATCTGGAAAAATTGGGTTCTTTGAGGGTTTTCTCTGAAGTCTTTTTAAGTAGGACCTTAGCAGCCTTGGCCTAGACCTAATCTTCCACACTACCGAGGCAATTCTTTTCTGAGTGCTCCATCCAATGTTCTGAGAAGTATAAGTTTTGTCCACTGTTGCTGGTGGGAACGCCAAATATGCCTGGTTCTGTGGGAGGTTCAAGCACTGTTCTTTCTGTTTCTTTCAGGTGTTTTTCTCCCAGACTTGGGTAGTTTACACACATACATGCACTGATCAGTATTTAGCTGAGGACTCTGGAGCGTTTTTGTTTTGTGACTTTGTCCTTTTCATGCCCTGAATAATCTGCCCTGCAGAGTTTATCTGAGCTTCTTTGGTCTCCCTGGACTCCCAGCTTCATCTCCTCAACTCAGGACCATTAGGCTCAACACGGGTCCCCCATCCCTGAGCTGTGGCCTAGAAACATGTGACCCATGCTGTTCACCATTGGGCCATACTTGTCCTTCAGTCCTACCTTGAAGGTTTTGTCAACTTCCTAGTGATGAGTAATTGGTAACTGTCATCAGCACTATCCTACTCTATCTCACTATCAGTTGCATGATCCTTACCTTACTGTTTAATAAGCCGCCTATCATTCGCTCCACAGCGTGAGTCCCATTGTCAGTAACTGATCCCAGTCCTTCATTCGAGTCCTCCAAAGGTGCTGAGCTAGATCTGCTCAAGGTATTATTAGCAGCCAAGATCTCTCTGTCTAGCAATTACCGTCAAGGTGCGGTCCTCTGAGCCAGCACATCAGCAGGGCAGCCTCCATCAAAGAGGGGGTTTCAGGAAGACCACCTTGAGCAAGTGCTTCACACATTACAAGACTGGTCTTGAGGGGCTTGCAGTGTTGAATAAGGGAGTTGAATGTGGTACTTTTTCAGACCTTCTCCCTTAACAGCGATGAGTTTATAATTATCCACTTCCCCTCAGGGAAATAAAAACCGTGATTCTTGATTCACTGACGAGTTTAGGAAGAGGAGGTGGAGAAGACTGGATCAGACCTATTCCTGGAATACGCTAGGCAGCTTCTGGGGATTAAAATAATGACCGCTAATGGATATACATGTTTAATGTTTCAGTTACTGGTAAAATTAATACCCTGTTTAATATTAATAGAGGCAATGTACGTCTCTAGGGTTGTTAATCTGCTACCTTTCCACCACGTCAGATGTAAAAATAGCTCCTCATGATCAGCCAGGTGGGCACAGACAGGCGGATGCTGGGGGGGAGGAGGGAGGAACTGAAGAGCAATAATGGGATGGTGACAACAACGTGCATTTTCAATGCACTGCAGCTCATCAGAATGCTAAGGGAGAATATTTTCTTCCAAGTACAGATACTTTTTCAACTTCATTCATGGGTTCATTCATATTCAACAAATATTTATTGAATGCTTTCCACATGCTAGGCACTGTGCTAAGCTTCTTACCACTTACCTTATCTAACCCTCACAGCGACCCTTTAGTGAGAGCACTATCTGATTTCCATTTGGGGGCAGGGAGCTGGGGAAGGATAACATGGGGAGAAATGCCCATTTCTTGGCTGGGAATAGAGCACCTTAATTTTTGCTACCCCACTGAGTCTGTTCATAATGGGGGAGAGGAGATTCTAAAACAACAACCGAAAAACCAGGGTACTGTTAGGAACAGAGAATGGATGTCACATAGCCAGAAAAGTCAATTGCCAGAAGAGAAACTGACTAGAATTGAGACTTAGGATAAAGAGAAGCAAACATTCCAGCACGGAGGGAAACAGCTTAGGGAGTAGGGATAGCATGTGCCGAGGCCCTGAGGTGAGAATTTATGTCAGATAAGAAGAGATGTATTTAATTTTCTACAGGAAAGGGGACTGATCTGTGTTTAAAGGTACACAGTGCAAATATATGTGTGTGCATAGATAGATGTTGGGAAGGTAGGTACGTAGATAATAAAATAACTGAAAATACAAGCTTCCTGAAGCTGGTAGGTGGGGGCATAGATGGACGGGTGGATAAATGGATGGATGAATGGATGGATGGATTCATGGATGGATGGATAGATGGATGGATGGATGATGGATGGATGGGTGGATGAATTAATGAAGAATGGATGGGTGGATAGGTGAAATGATGACTGGATGGATGGATGGATGGATGAGTGGATGGGTGAATGGATGAATGGATGGAGGAATGGATAGATGGGTGAATAGATGGATAGATAGCTGAGTGGATGGACAAGGGATTAATGGATGGATGGATGGATGGATGGATGCATGGATGGATAAGGAATGGATGAATGAGTATGAGTATAGATGGATGGATGAGTGGATAGCTGGACGGATGGATGGAATGATGAATGGATGAGTGGATAGGTGGATGGATGGATGGATGGAATGATAGATGGATGAGGGGATGGATGGATGGATGAGGGGATGGATGGATGCATGAGTGGATGGATGGAAGCATGGATGGATGGATGGATGGATGCATGGATGGATGCATGGATGGATGGATGGATGGATGGATGGATGGATGGATGGATGAATAGATGGATAGGTGGGGAAATGAATGAATGGATAGATCTTCCTGAGCTGGTAATATTTTGGCCTTGCCTTCAGTCTGTCATTCTTCAGTATACTTTTCTAACACATCGGCTTGAATGTCAGGACTGGGACATGGGTGAGGTAAGAGAGGCACCTCAGGCACAAAACATAAGAAGGTGCTGAATCTCAGAGTCGAGCACGTGCCCTACAAGTAGGTGCCTCCATGAATCTCACACCCCAGGCACCTCACTCTTGCTTCCCCTAATCTGTCCCTGTTGGGTTTTACCCACGCACTTCCCCTGAGAAGGAAGAGATAGATAGCCTTGTCAGATGCCATGCTGCAAATGACTTCAGGGCCCAGGGTGTTCCTAAGGCTTGTTCCACCTTCTGATCGTTGGCCCTTTACTGAGACAAAGTGAGTGATGTGACAGGGCAGCCGTTTGCATAGTTCTTGTCCCAGATCTGTGCCATCATCTTACTATGTAAACTTAAAGAAGCCTCTTACCCTCTCTGAGCTTCAGTTATTTTCTTTGTAGAACAAGAGAGGTTGGACTCAACTCTGAAATGATTTGGTTCAAAGTAAGAGTGGAAAGAAAGGTGAGAGGCTTCCAGAAACCTTTAAGGAAACCCCTTCTTAGAAGGTTTGCACTGACCACTTCCCACTGCCCAAGTATTTTCTTCACTTATTGACCTTTCAAATATTCTTCCTACATACTCAGCATTGGACTTTACGCCTAGTACAAGGAGCCGCACAGATACTGCCCCTGTCCTCTTGGAGCTTAGAGTCCAGTGAGGAAGTCAGGTAGTAAATCGAGAAGGAGGCCACAGTTGTAACAGCTGCTCTAGCACAATCCTGGGAGCAGTAGGAACCTGGACAGGGAGCCTGACCCAGCCTGCAGCCAGAGAGGCTTCCTGGAGGAAGTGGCTCCCACAGATGAGCAGAAGAGATCAAGCAAATAAAGAGGAAGAAATGACAGTGCCCCAGAGTCTCACTCAAAGGGCTGGGGAGGTGGGCCAGGCCCCAACACAGTGGACCCTTCATCAGGTCCCAGGTACCTTGGTCATCTGCAATGGCAGCACTGCCTCCAGATTAGCATGCACCATCTTGGAGTCCTTAAAAGTCCTTTCCTCTGCTTTTCGAGCTTGTAACTTGCTGAGCACAAAGAGGAGCTTTTAAGCTGTGACTTGTTGGAACAGAAGCAGCAGAGGGTGTCATTCTTAACACACATGCCCTGTGGCAGCCTGGCATGAGGCCTTGGAAAGATGATTAGGGTATTTGTTCAAAGGATGTAATTGCTACATTTTCTTTTCCATTTTTGATATTTATGACTCTCTTTCTGTCTTCTGACTAGATCCTGAGCTGCAAAGAGCTCACTCTTCAAACCTTATCTCATTAACCATTTTCCCCCCAATTGCATATTTTAGGGGCTGGTAACAGGGCTGCCTACAGTGCTCTGAATTACAGCTGAAGGATCTGCAAGACTCCAACACCCCCACACTCCCCTGCCATGCAAAAGAGACAAAATATTTTCATTTCTAAAGCTCTAAGCCTAGAGGGTGAAAAAGTTATGCAACCGTGTGACAATTGTGGCTTCTTTAAAGTCTTTGGTAGCTGGGGGAGGGGATCCAGTATCAGTTGGGTTTTTTTTTTTTTTTTTTTTTATTATAAATAGCCTCACTCTGTCACCAGGCCCCAGGCTGGAGTGCAGTGGCGCAACCTCGGCTCACTGCAACCTCCACCTCCCGGGTTCAAGCAATTCTCCTGCCTCAGCCTCCTGAGTAGCTGGGACTACAGGCACGCCACCATGCCCAGCTAATTTTTTGTATTTTTAGTAGAGACGGGGTTTCACCATGTGGCCAGGATGGTCTCGATCTCTTGACCTCGTGATCCACCTGCCTCAGCCTCCCAAAGTGCTGGGATTACAGGCGTTGGGCTTTTTTAAAGTAACAAGTGATGGGCCACCTGACGTGAAAAGAAGAAAGTAAGGTGCTCCCGACACTCCTGCCTCCACATCCATGTGCCTGCTTGGCGGCCTTGCTGGAGACAGGCAGCATCTGGGGTGAGGTGAGGGGGGAGCCAGTACTGATTCAGCACCTGCTATGCAGAAGTGCTGAGCCCCCCATTTACATACAGCTTCCAGGTTGCACGAACTGGCATGTGTGCTAGCTTTCTATGCTGTGTAACAAATTTCCACACACTTAGCAGTTTACAACAGCACAAATGTGTGATTTCACAGTCTCCACGGGTCTGGATGCACCTGTGCTAACCAAGGTGCAATCAAGGCGTCAGCCAAAGCTGCAAGCTCATCCGAGAGACTCAGGGTCCTCTTCCAGGTTCAGTGGTTGTTGGAAGAATTGAGTTCTTTGCAGTTGTAGGACTGAGACCCTTACTCCCTAGAGCACTCAAGACGTCCCTCCACATGGCCCTCTCACAGCATGGAAGCTTGCTTCTTCAAAGCCAACGGGAGACCATTTGCTGCCTCAAATCTCTCTGGCATCCTCCCCTAATTTCTACACTGTTTTTTAAAGGGTCAGGCCCACCAAGGACAATCTCCCTTATGATGAACTTAAAATCAACTGATTAGAGACCTTAAACACATCTACCAACATTGTTCACATTTTCTCATAATGTAACTTTTTCATCGGAATGGCATTCCATTACAGTTCCAGTCCTGCCCGCCCTCAAGGGGAGGCGATTATACGGCCCTGCACCTCAGGGCCCATCTTAGAAACCAGCCCACTGCAGCTCATGTTTTCTGTGGCACATACAGTGCCTGGCCTGAGTCGGCTTCCACTTGGCACATACCTGAGTTCATTCGGGGAAGCTAGAGAACAGGGAGCGTGGGCTTCACAGGTGCAGCAGCTCAGGAAACCTGGGTTGAATCTCTGCTCTGAGTCTCACTAGCTTGTGTGACCTTAGGCAAGCTGTGTAATGTCTCTGCGCCTCCATTTCCTCATCTGGAAAATGAGTTCCATAGTAGTATCCGCCTGTTAAACTGTTTAGAAGGGTCAATGACAAAGGCCCACGGCATGCTTACCACAGCCCAGCAGGCAGGATTGCTCCGTGTCGTTATGATTCTGCCTAATCCTGCCTCCTTCCTCAATGCAGTGCCAGCACCAGGAGGCACCAACCCTTCCTCTCCCCACCTCCAACATCCCCCTCCATCCCAGGAGCAAAAGGAGATGGCGCAATTAGCCTTCAGTAATAGAAGTACGCAGGCCCGTCAGGTGGCCTGCCAGAGGAATTTATGAACTCCGCAGAAGCTTGTACTGCTACAAGACAGTTTGTCAGGGGACCACTTCCCAGGTAAGTACAAAAAACACCCCATCTGTCACTGCCAGACCCTCCCTGTGGCAAGATATTAAAGCGTTGCTGTCCCTTTCCGCATTTTCCAAAGCTTCCACGGTGAACCTGCATTATTTTTATATCAGACAAAAAAAAGGTAATAGACCTGATTTTTCACAGAAAATCCTTGCAGTTTGAAGCACCAGTTTCCGCCAGGTTGCGTCTGCGAGTACAGCGTTACCAGAGTCCCTGAGAGCTTGTGTTTTGTTCTTTTCTTTTTTTAAAACCAAGATCCATGAGGCAAATGGTTGTAAAAGTTTTAAAGCCTCTTGTCCTGTCTCAATTAATCACAGTCGTTGCGGGCCCAGCTTCAGCAGCAACGAAATCCTCATGGTGCAGGGAGGGTGGCCAGAGAGGCCACGGTGCTGGCCTTGTCCTGCCCTGGGGACTGCTCTTGTCCCATGATGACCTAGGCATCTCGCTGGTGGCTGGCCACCAGCCTTCACCGCTATCACCGCGTGCGCACACCCACACACAAAGACAATCCCTGGCAGCGGCCGCTGTTCCATCCTCCAAGAGGGTCCTTCTCCAACTGGAGTGAAACTAATGGACTGTAATTTATCGCTCAGCCCCTATGCTGCCGGCTAAGTGAAAGCAGCCGCTTGGCTTAGTTCCGCCCAGAGAGGAGAAGGGAATGAGGCAGGCCTCCACCAGCAGCAGCTGTGACGCTTCTGGTCTTAAGCTCGCCCTCCCTGCCGCTTCCTCCACAAACCCCATTCTCTATCCCAACAGCTATACCGACATGGATGAATGACTACAGACAGCCGCACTTGATCGGTCGGTCGTCCCCAAATCAACATGGCCAAGCGTTCCCTGAGGACCAGCCTCCCATTTCTGCAGATCCCCACCAGTCACCCCCAGACCCCTTGTTCTGCCCATCTCAAGCACCTTTTCTGCAACGTGCTGTTGAATCTCACTCTCAAAAAAGGAACCCAAAACGTATTCTCACTGAGGCATAACGGGGCCAATAACCACTAAAAGTGTTGGCTGAGCATGAAGCTTTTAAGCTCAGAACCTCAGTGGGAAGCCGAGTGTAGGGAACTACCCCATTTCCTTGATGGGAGCTGCAGCCCACATCAATGCTGAGAAACCTGCAGGAAACACAGGCTTCCTAACCCATGAAACAGCAGTAGGTGCATTCACAGTCGGCCTGCGAATCAGCCCAGACAGCACACCTTCACAATGGCATTAGATGGATACAATTGCGTGGGACTAGGGAGTGAACACTACCTTCTCACTTTGATAAGGTGCCAGGCCAGACCTGCCAGAGTCCCTGGTGGGACAGACAGAGGAACCAGGAAGCTGCAGCTGGTGGCAAGATGCAACTTCAGACCCAAAGAACACAAGCCCACCCTAAGTCCTCACCCTCCTCACTCAGGCAGTTTCCACCCTGCTCATACAGAGCCCAACCTGAGGAGCCTGACAGCAACCTCACCCACCATAGGACTGCAGTACAAACAAGCTAAGACAGGAAGCACACAGGCAAAGAAGGAAACTCAGTTCCCAAAGCATGAATCAGCAATCGCTCCATCTCAGGCACAGAGCTTGAATGAATAGGACCTGGCTCTGCTTCTGCACCACGGAGCAGGTGGGTGATTCCATCACTCAGCAAACACTCACCATGTTCTCAGGCCAGGTCCTGGGATACCGGGATGATGGCGATATGGTCCCATCCTGGGTCTGTATGTGCAAAGGAAGGAAAGAAAGCACCTGATGAACCACAGACAGCGTGGAGAGGGCTCAGGCAGATGCATGAAAAGAACATTCTGGAAGCCCAGAGGAGAACCCTGCAGATGGGACCCTGCCTGTCCCCACCTGCACTCTGCCGCACCCACAGTGAGCTGTGTGCACCCCACCCCTTCAACGCCCCTGATGCTCCTCTTTGCCCCCAAGCTTACTACCTGTCTCCAGCCTTGTGCTCCGCCAGCCAGCAGTGGCAGCCTCACCTGGCGTTTCTGGGAAGACAGAAGCTCAGACCCACCCAGACCTCCTGAGGCAGAACCACCCTTCACTCAGACAATGGGATGGACGTGCACACGTGAGAAGCACAGTCGAGAGGGCACATCCGTGTGACGCTTCTCCATGCCCCGTGAGTCCTATGCAGCCCCTCCTGGGGTTCCAGGGAACTTCAGTTGGTCCATGACACCCTCCCCTAACCCTCAGATGCAGACAGGGCCTCCGCGTGCAGCACCCGCTGAACCTCGCTTTATGGAGCCTGCTCACCCTGGTGCAGATGGGCACCGAGCCACCTCCCCCCACGGCCAAACGGTGTGCCCCTCGAAAGCAAGGATTGAGGTCCCCAAAGTTAAGCTCTGCCAGGCACACACTGTGTTCCATGTTTAGGTGCAGGAAAGATTTGCTGAATTAATTAATACACTGTGCTTCAATTGTTTTAGACATCACACACTTAGTACATGAACGAGAGGAAATGCAAGGATGCAGGGTATAACCGTTTTAAAATGATCTGGTTCGTTTACCGCCTTTGAAAACGTTCAGAGACTTGAAGGCCGCGGCCTTTCCTAAAGAGCCAATTCATGTCAGGGGCCTGGGGCCGGCTTCCCATACTGAAGCCGGGAGGGAGGCTGCCAAAAGCCTCCCTGGGTACCAAGGTTGGGACAAGGGATTCAATTTGTCATTTTGTTCCTTTGTCCGGGAGATTCAAACGTGCTCAGGGCTGGCTGCTCTGGGAATCTTGGCGGGGCTGGGTTGGGAGTGGGGAGCACTTGGCAGGAAGCAACCCACCCCCACCCCCACCACCTCCCTAGGAAGACAGCCCCATCCCAAAAGGAAGCATCCTCCTTCATTTTCATAGAGTCTCAGAGTCCCAGACGCCTTCCCAGGTGGTTTGGGGTTTGAGCGTGAGTTCTGCGCCCCTAGTCCTTGTAGCTGCAGCAGCTGACCTGAGGGCTCTCAGGCTGGAGGGAAGAGCCCAGGGGTTTGGGAAGCGGACATGAGTGGAGGAGGGATGTACAGAAGGAAGACGTGCTGCAGCAGTGGGGTGCAAGACTGCAGTTACTAATTCATTTGGATGAAGCTCCTAAACTATAATTAAGGAAGCATCTCTCCAAGTTTGGAGTACACAGAACAATAAACAGCTGCCTGCTTTGATTAACAGCCAGAACGTCACTGAATCCGTTCCCAGCAGCCATTCTGGCAGGAACCTGTGGACTCAGGAAAGCTTTCTCCTGCCGGCCAGGCCAGCCGTCGGGCACTCATTCCATCGACCTGGATGGTGGGCAAGAGAGGGGTCTCTTGTCAGATAGGTTGAGGGAACACCAAACTGAACGAAATCACAAAATCCAAATTCAGCTGGTGCCTCGACTCAGGGCTTCTCAGAGCCGGGGCCAAGCTCCTGTTAACTGTAACTCTCAGAGAAGCAGAGAGGCGACAGTGATTAATCACAGAACGGTTTGGGGATGGAGAGTGTTGAAGGGAAAGGCAGCAGAAGGATCCTGGAAGGAAGTGTGCCGTCCCATGGGGAGACACCTCTCACTGATCCTCACACTTTCCCTTTTCCCCCTTAACTGGTAGGAGGGTGGGCACAAGACACACCCAGCCTCGTTCTCAGCTTTCAACAGCACCAGGTCGCAGTTTCTGAGGCTACAGTAAATGTTGATAACAGCTTGTATCCAGCAGGGTAGACAACGGGAGGCGATCCAGAGCAGGCTCTGGGGATGAGATACAGTTGAGGAACTGTGTTCAGATGGCCGGATAAAAGAGGAGAAATCATTATTACTTAAACTCTACAAGAGACTGTCGCTACAGTTGCTCCTAACATCCCAAGTCTCTCCTTCTAAGTAGAACATCAACTTTTCCCACCTTTCCTGGAGTTAGGTATGGTCATGTGACTTACTTCGGCCAATGGAACTGGTGTGAAAATTGAGTGTGGCCATGTGACTTGCGTTGGCCAATGGAACAGGTATAAAAGTTGAGTGTGGTCATGTGACTTGCTTTGGCCAATGGCAGACGTGTAGAAGTTGAGTGTGGTCATGTGACTTGCTCTGGCCAATGGAACAGGTGTGAAAGTTGAGTGTGGTCAAGTGACTTGCTTTGGCCAATGGCAGACGTGTAGCAGTTGAGTGTGGTCAAGTGATTGCTTTGGCGAATGGCAGACGTGTAGAAGTTGAGTGTGGTCATGTGACTTGCTTTGGCCAGTGGAACAGGTGTAAACATTGAGTGTGGTCATGTGACTTGCTTTGGCCAATGGCAGATGTGTAGAAGCTCCCATACTCCCTTGACTCTGCCATGGTGCTCAAGGGTCGCTCCAGATGGTGAAGGCTGCAGATGGGAAAGCCTAGTTCTCAGAACAAGAACAGTGTGCTTCGGAGCCCTGTTGTTTAAGCTGCTGAAATCAGGGTACTAACTGTCACCTCCTCAAAATCAAGCCCAGTTTAACTAATACAGAGGCTGATCCCAGGAGTGAGTTGCTGTAGCAGAAACCGAAATATGTGTCTTTGGCTTTGAGATCAGGTAACAGGAGTTCAGGAAACTGACACCAAAGGCTGGAAAGATGGTGGTCATGTCATGCAGTGGCCAGATTTTTGCAAAACTGCTGCCTGAGGTGACTTGAGAAGTGCATCAGCCATGTGGTGAAGAAAGGATCAAGGGAATGGGCACTACACCCAGCGAAAACCCAAATGGATTGGGGGGGGGGTCTCAGGACAGCAGCTCAGACAAGGGTGTGGCATCCAGAGTAGCCTGGATAGAGGCCAGACACACTAGCCCAGGGAAAAGAGCCTTCCTGTGTGACTCTCCCTCTGAAACCTGGCATCTCAAGGGCCTTGAGAGTAGGTCTGACAAGTCACATGACCACACCCAACTTCTTCTCCTCCTGTTCTATTGGCCAAAGAAAGTCACATGATCACACCAACTTCTTCTCCTCCTGTTCTATTGGCCAAAGAAAGTCACATGACCACACCAACTTCTCCTCCTGTTCTATTGGCCAAAGAAAGTCACATGATCACACCAACTTCTCCTCCTCCTATTCTATTGGCTAAAGAAAGTCACATGACCACACCTAACGTCTACTTCTGTTTCACCAGCCAAAGCAAGTCACATGACGAGGCAGCTGCATGACAAGGAAGACAGAGGGAAGCATAGGGATGAGACAACAAAGAAATTTAGAAACTAGGATTACACCTCCCGGGGAAGAGTGGCATGGCAATTGGAACATGGAACTGGCAGACTGAAGAGATGACGCCCTCACCACATTTTCGGAGCATTTTGAGGCCACAAGGCCTCCCAGCATGGACAGCAGAGCACAGAAACACCTTAGGCAAAATCAGCCTTGGCCTGGCCCCATTGTCTAGAGGCAGTAGTGGGCTGGGAAGACTGCTCCATCCTCAGGGAGAGCAGACCCCATGCATACTTCACATGTGGCTAAGAGGAGAACGGAGACAGCAAACTCCCCAGAGGATGGAGCCAAGGGCTGCCGAGGACCAAGGGAGCTGCTTTCCAGGAGCAGAATCAGCCCCAGATCAAAGAACATTCCCCACCCAGCAGTAGAGTCAGACCTCGAAATGTTTACCCAGCTGACTGGTAGGTGCTGGTGGGTGCTGTGGCCCCTGCTCTGTCCCTTTCTAAATGGGGTGGCCACCCTGTCCCTGTCCTGTAGTCCTGGGGGCTGGGCATGCAAGTAATTTGTCTTTTCAGCTCCTAGATACCTGAGCAAGAGGTGCCATGTCCAGACACAATGCGGAGGCCACTGTGCCGCACTAGAGATCGTGGAGCAGACCCCGCCAGCAAGCAGGAGACTCCAGGGTTCTTCCCCAAGTGGGCTAGTAGCTGGTACAGTCTCTTTATATTTATATTTGGAAATATAGCATTTGCTGATTAAAAATAGAACTAATGATATCTTTGTTCAACATAAGACAACGGTTTAGAGAAATTATAGTTTCCCTCCCTTTCAAATTTTCTGCAATCTATGGCATTTTCAAGTATTACAGAATTTTTCAGAATATCTCTAAGAATAGCTTCTCCCAGGACCCACAGAGAGGGCATGAGATTTACCCTTTTCAATAGAAGGAAAACTATTCCCAAGCCTTTGAAAGAGTCTCCCTGTGTTTGAAGTCACATGAAGTTACCGGAACAATCGTTCCTGAAAAATGTCTTTTTATCACACTGCTGTAGGAAGAGTGCCCTTTTAGAATCTGGATCCAACGGGGAGCCCCAGATCCCCGCTGCCCTCCCCTCCCCTTGCCGGCCTTACCACCCCATTGCCCTTAGCCTGGTGGTAGAGGGGGTGTCTCCACAGATGCCTTAACCTGTGCAGGCCACGGCCAGCCCCCATGGTGAGGGGAGGGGGGCTCCTGCAGACTCCAGCAGCCAAGACCCCCAGGGAGGTCTGCTCTGTGTGTGTGTGTGTGAGAGAGAGAGAGAGAGAGAGAGAGAGAGAGAGAGAGAGAGAGAGAGGGTGAGCGAGAGAGAGAGCGCAACAGAGCCAGCATGCTCCTCAGAAACAATTTGCAGTCACCGGTAATAGAAACACATCCAGAATAAGGCAGTGAAAAATAAAGGGAAAAAGAGAGAATTGTACAGTGGAAGCACACAAAACTAGAATAAAAAGAGAAACAACAGACTGGAGGAAATAACAGCATGGAACATGACAAAGAGTCAATATCCGGATGCGATAAAGATCTCCGCCTCGCGGTGTCTGCTCCCAGACAGTCATAAGCTGTGGAGAGGGCCCAGCAGAGCACCCGCCTGTGCGAGCGTGTGCGCCCGTGTATGGGCATGAGTGTGGGTGTATGTGAAGGCATCTGTTCATGAGTGTGCACGTTACTGTGTTCCCATGAGCGTGAGAATGTGTGCACATGAGTGTGAGTGTGTGAACATGTGTGTGTGCGTGCATTCAAAGGAAACTGACGGTACCGAAGCAATGACCTGAGACTGACACTGTCCCCAAAGGCAACCCAGAATGGAGACGCAGCATGGGAGGAGGCAGAGACGCTGAGCTCTGCCCTCAGCCCCGCACTGGCTCACCACGGGGCCTTCTGCAGTCACCTGGCATCTCCAGCTTTGTTTCCTCATCTAGAACGGGAAGAGTCCCACTGCCACTGTGCAGGTAAAGGAGAGAATGCGTGCGGCGCCCAGCACCCCTCGAGACTCGGTGCACTTTCACGGTTACCCTTCCACGTGGAAATTCACTCTGTGCCGGAGAATTCACCTTCTGGAGAGAGATGGCCAGACAGGCCCTTGGAGTGCCCAGACTGACAGGGCTCTCTCTCTGCCGACGCAAAGGCTCTAGAGGTCCACAGACCCCTACCTGGCGTGCCCCAGGTAAGGGAACCGGGAAAGGTCCAGGCCAGGGCAGGCAGTGCCTTGGTGAGGTATGAGACCCTCCAAAGACAGATGCTCCCAGTGCCAAAGGAGCCTCCCTCCACCGCCCTCTCTGTAGACACCCCACACACACATAGGGAGGCAGGAGGGCTCCAGGATCCAACGACCAAGGCGCAGACCCCAGCACTGCTAGGTCCTGATGGTCCTGTCAGCCAGGTTGCTCCTGCCTCCAGCATGGGGCGCCTGTGAGACGGCGCCCGCACACCACACTCGTGCTTAGTAAGCCCCATGTTCTTTGTCATCACACGACGAGGAACGCTTCCAAAGGCATAGGCACCTCCACCCAGCGGGGCAGGCACCCACCCAGCGGGGCAGGCACCCACCCAGCGCTTCTTTTAATTTGCCTATACTCTCCCTCTCCAATGTGAGAAGACCTCTCCCACTTCAGGGTGAACTCCCTGGGCCTCTGGGAACATCCCCAAGACCCCGTGGCTGAAAGGGAGAAGGATGGGGCTATCCGGCAGGAGGATGAAGTGGAGCACTGGAGTCGTGAGCCCTCTCCAATAAAAAGCTGCGAAGTCTAGGACTGATGAAGGGTCACTTTCAATCAGCAGGCAAACATTTGTGTGACGATTAGGTTGAGGGAGGCCAACATTTTCGAAGACAGTGAACATTTTACAGTAATTCAAACGTCCAGGCCTGGGTCAGTGGTTAAATGGATAACTCTTCAAAGGAATTGCAGGTAGCAGTGAGTGATTGCTGTCATGTCATAGATGACTATGAGCGATTTCTGCCTCACTATCTCTGCTTTTTGGTGTTTTCTGAATCATCTATGTTATGCAAAGGGTATGCATTACTTGACTGAGAGTAAACAGATTAATATTTTAACATATGCCTGGGGTGAAGAGCTAAAGTGTTTGGAAAACAGTTGTATAAAGTTATTAAGGACATAATGGGTGCATGTGTCCCTTTGGAAAATTTCCTCTGCTACTTAAGGCTATCATTTTAACAACAAAGAGAAATGAGGTTGAAACCTTTCTGAGGCTGCAGGGGAGGTCATTCTCCCGGCGCTCTAAAGCAGACCCCGTGGGGCCAGGGCACCCAGGCCCCACCCCAGCCGAGTCCATCACCACGTTCTTTGACCTCCACTCCCGACATCGAACCAGAGTCCTGCTCTTCCTCCTGCTGTCCCCACTGCCCCGCCCCAGCCGCTCCCAGTGCATACCCAGGTCATTAGATGGAACCTGCCTCCCGTCTCTCCTGCCTCCCCTGCCGGCCTTGTTATGGGAGGAATTGCCTCTCCCAGAAAAAGGCATGTTAGAGACCAAGCCCCACGGGACCTGTGAATGTGACCTTATCTGGACACAGGGTCATTACAGAGATCATGAAGCTAAATGAAGACCCTAGGGCCGGCCCTCATGCAAACGCTGGTGTCCTCACCAACGGGGAACTTCGGCCACATGGAGCAGGAAGACGCATCTGCAGGCAAGGAACATTGGAGGCTCCCAGAGGCCGAGAGAGACGTCTGGGCAGGTCCTCACGGCCTCAGAAGGAGCCTCCAGAATTCATTTCTGTTTTTTAAGCCCCCAGTGCATGGGGCCTTGTAATGCCAGCCCCAGGAGGTGCACGTAAACCCTTCCTCCACAAGGCAGCCAAGGTGATTTAAAAATAAAAATAAAAATCTGAGCACATCATAGCAATGCCTAAACCCAGCTAGCCACTTCCCAACTGGCATAGACTCTGAAGTGTTAGCATAGCTGGCAGGCCGGGCCCCACCTGGCTTCTTCCTCCCCTCTAACCTCACAGCGTTCCAGCGCCCTGGGCTCCTCTGGACGCAGCGCCCACCCCGAAGCTCCACCACCCTCACTCACACTCCACCCAAGACACTCTTGTCCGTCCCCCTCCACTCTCCCCCACACAGGCACTCACGAAGCCACGCCGCCTCCCTGCCAATTTCTCCAACTCCCTTGTAGGGTGTTGGTTTAAATAAGACCACTTATTCTAAGCGAAGTAACTCAGGAATGGAAAAACAAACATCGCATGTTCTCACTTATAAGTGGGAGCTAAGCTATGAGGACGCAAAGGCGTAAGAATGATGCAACAGACTTTAGGGACAGCGGGGAGGGGGTGAGGGACAAAAGACCACGTATTGGGTACAGTGTACACTGGCCAGGCGATGGGGGAACCAAAATCTCAGAAATCACCACTGCAGAACTTATCCACGTAACCAGACACCACCTGTTCCCAAAAACTGCCAAAATCAAAAAATACCTATAATGCGCCTCAGCAGTGGAGTGTGTTTCAGCACTCAGCTGAGAGTGGCCAGGACAGGAGACAGTGGGTACAGCCCGTTTTTTCCCAGTGCCTCCCTCCTCCTCCTTCCTGCTGCTTGAAGTGACTCCTTCCTCCAGTCCAGAGTTGATCCAGCTCAGCGCGGTTGACATTTGGGGCCAGATCAGCCTTTCTTATGCAGGGGGGGGTTCCCTGGGAATTTTAGGGTGATTAGCAGCATCCCCGGCAGACCCCTCTCCAACCACAGTGATGACAACAGAGGTGACTCTAGGCATTGCCACGCATCCCTTGGGGACAAAATTACAAAACCGCCCCTGGCTGAGAGCTGCTGTAGCGGTAAAGGCCTTGAAGGGGTGACAGTGCCTGCCTCACTCCCCACCCATCTCCAGCAACCGTGGCAGACCCTGATCCCTGAGCAGAGTCATGTGATGGGCAGAAGGATGGATGGATGAATAGAAGACCTCACAGACACGTCTCAGTGTCGGTGGCTCAGCTGTAGCCGGATGCTCACTCTTGCTCCTGGTGTTGGAATAAGCCCTGCATGACTCCCAGAGGCCCTGGGGGTGGGGGGTGGGGGTGCCCTCGTGAAACCCAGCCCCCATGGTGGCTGTCTCCTATCTCCTGTTCCTCTCCTCTGACAGATTTCAGATGCACCAGGGCTTTGTATAAACTTGTTATCCATCAAGGTGAAAGCCAGATAAATAAAAATGAACCAGCAGAAATGCGAATAGCATCAGATCCCTCCTGGGCAGAGAGATAATATCCTGACACGCTAATGGTTGTATTAACAATTTAATAGAGCCCCAGCGCCCAGGGCCAGGCAGGTCTCCCAGTAGCCCCAGCCGGCAGATGTCTGCTCCCATGCGGGGAGCAGGGCCAGGCCCTGGACTCCTGGGTGTCCCTGAATGGGTCAGCTGGGAGGTCTGGAGGTCTGACCGAGCCTTGGTGTCCTCCAGTTCCCTGGGCAGAGAGAGCCTTGTGCTTGCAGCTTTGGGAGAGGAGCTGGACACTGCCTGTCCCTGCAGTTCAGGGGTTCCCCGGACCAAGAACTGCTGACATCGACTTTGACTTAGCGTGCAGTTAGTGCTCAATAAATGTTTGTTCAATAGAAGCAACCCGGGTAGGAGGGGTGGGGAAAGCTCGTATGCCTGTGGCCAGAAAAGACCCTCAGTGGCTGCAGGAGGAGGCTCAGAGCCTGAGAACCCAGCACCTACTCCCTAGGGGCATCCCCCTGGCCAGCCCTGGAATCACTGAACCTCACTCCTACAGAGGAGTTCACAGTGCTCCCTCGTGATGTTGACCTTGAAACCAGGTGAGAGAGCAGGTCTGGAAGCACCTTAGGAATGAAACAGTTTGTGACTCAGCCTTGTTCCTGCGCGAGCTTGAGCTCCCAGATGGGCAATTTGCCATAGACTCAGTTTCAGCTTCCGAGGGGGTGGGGCTGAGCCACTGGCTGGCCCTGGCCGTCCTGCCTCACCTTGCACAGAGCTTGGCTGTCTTTCCTGTCCGGAGCACCTGCCTCCTGAGCATAAACGAGTTTTCAATGCCTTGCTGTTTCCTTTATCTTTCTCATCTGCAAGGGGCTTTGAATGAATCCATGATTACTTTTCTGTAAACATCCAGGACTGGGCCCAAGACTTTCCAAAATATTTTCTAAAGTTATGAAAAAATGCACACGTGCACGTGCACACGCGCACACACACACACACACACTCATGCATATGCACATATACACACCCAGGGGACTGGGATCATGTTAATAGCATTCAGCTTTTCTGCTCTTCTGGGAAATGCTTTAAGAACAGTTGAAAGCCTCATATCTCAAAAATCGAGTCAATGGGCACTTTTGAAAAACAGACACATACAGAAAAAAGGAAGAAAGAAAAGAAAAGGCTTCTTTCAGATGCCTCACCCAGAGTTTGCTGCATTTCCGCTAAACTTTCTTTATGTCAGAGCTGCTGCACATCCTGCTGCCTTCGCCTGCTGCTTGGAAATCATAGTCCATATTTTTAAACTAAAGCAAGAAAGTCCTCATGTAATTTAGTGGTGGTTATTTGTCACCCATTCCTGAAAACAAATGCCCATGGCAGTGAAGGCCAACAGATTTACCGGGAGGGAAAAGATCTATATTCCCTGGACCAAAGTGACGTTACCAGATTGGGTAATTGCTGCATAAGCAATAAATTACACATTGATGAATTGTGCTTCCTGGGCTTTCTAAAGTATTTTTCATGGGGACGGTTGTGTACACACTCACAGTGAATTGGAAAAGGCAAGGCCTGGCCTGGGGACCCACTCCTAACAGAAAGAAACAAAGACTCTCAGCAAGATTTCAGAACGTCTCACCTATTTTGCGAAGGCGTCCCTCAGCACTGAGGGATTCCTGTGCACATCAGATACACAAATATTCTCCACCTATGAAAACAGACTTAGGCCAGGTGCAGTGGCTCACTTTAGCAGCACTTTAGGAGGCCGAGGCAGGCAGATCACCTGAGGTCAGGAGTTCAAGAACAGCCTGGCCAACATGGTAAAACCCCATCTCTACTAAAAATACAAAAATTAGCTGGGCGTGGTGGCGTGTGCCTGTAATCCCAGCTACTCGAGAGGCTGAGGCAGAAGAATGGCTTGAGCCCAGGAGGCAGAGGTTGTAGTGAGCTATGATGGCGCCATTGCACTCCAGCCTGGGTGACAGAGTGAGACTCTGTCTCCAAAAAAAAAAAAAAAAGAATATCTTATGAAAATATTTTAAAATCATTCCTATTTCCTCAGAAATGTGCTACTGTAACTTCACATTGATCCATACGAAGTCCAGGATAAATCTGCATACTCTATACCTATAAAACTAGGCTGAATTGCTAATGTTGTATTAAAAGGGAAACATAAATACAGTGTCCAATGTTTTAAATGTAAAATAAAAAACACTCTTCATGAATCTCAGCTCTAGTTACTTACCCCTTACCACATCGGTTTCTTCTCTTACATATTTATATAGCACCATATTATTTTCCCTTCTACTTAGCACAGCTTGTAATACGTATCGTGTGACTATTTCATCAATGCCTGTCTCCTCACCTTGACTGAGAGCTCATGGGAGATCGTATAGGGACTGTGTCTTATTTACTTATTTTGCTTCTTTTTATTAACCTTAGTATTGACACAGTACCAGATCCCATTAGACGAACAATATATTGGTGGAATGAATATATTCAGCCAAGCACGTAATCATGTTCTAAGAATCCAAACAAACTTTCTTTAAAACCATACATCTTGGTTTAAACATCAGCTATGTTTCCCAACTTTACATGTGAACTATTTTAAAAAAACATATTTGAATGACTTTTTTCACTTGTACCAAAGAATAGCAATATAAATAGGACCTTAGAGATAACACAACTGAAGTTCATAAATGCTAGGTAATTTGTCCACAATGGCACAAATCTACTTAGCAGTAGAACTGGGATTAAAGCTCAGATTTTCTGCCCCCAATTCCATTCCTTAAGCGCTCTGTCCATGAAGTTTCAAGACACTGGCTCTTTACCAGAGCTTCTAGACTGCCAAGTCTCTGAAAAGTACTTGATAGTTTTTGTAAATAAACACTTTACCACATCTTAATGTTTAATGGAAATCTGTAACAAAGAAATCGTTTGCAATACAGATAATTAATAAAAATTGTGAGATTTTTTATGCAGTTCATTTTTCAAACCTAAGAGCTAACTTCAGTTTCGCAAGCCCATGACACCTCATCATTCATTGTCATGCACCTACTAAGCCCACACGCCTGGCACTACTCTAAGGCTCTTTATCAAGGGCCACTAGCCTAAGGCCTCCTTATTTTGATGGTTAAAAGATAATTGCATTCCTTTTTTCTTACAATTCAGTTGCCACTGGGCAAAAGCCATTTCTGAAAAGTTAGAATTCTAAAGATTAAACAAATTATCCCTATGATTATTTAAATTAAGCTCTTTCATCTTTTTTTCATCTTTTGTTTTTGTTGGTTCATGCATTTTTTTCACTTTTCTTGTTTTTAAACTGTAAGTTGGAATTTTTTTTTTTTTTGTAATTAACTTCAAATTTGTGATGAATTTCCTTACCAAGCATAGAAAATCCATTTTCTGGCTAAAGGATTCTAGCAACAGAATTTCTATCTGATGACGGAATCATATTTCTAGATGACCCCTAGAGAGAGTTAATTTGCCAAACTATTTCATTTATATTTATATGCTGGAATGTTATTCCAAAGGCTCCAAATAGTCTCTGTTCTATGTTTAAAACAATAAAATAAAGATAAAACATTGTCTAATAATTTGTATAACTAATACATAATGTAATACTTCTTTAAAAAGCAGACACTGATCTCATGTTAGATGTTTTAAAATAAACCCAAGCCAGTATTATTTGTAGACCACAAGGCTGTGATTGGTGACAGGGAGGACACAATAAGAAAAAGAAGGAGAGAAGAAAAACAAGTGGGAAATAGGTGACTGCAGTAGGGGGCAGAAACGAGTGAGTGATACCAAAGGGAAAACAATGGAAGGAAAGGAGGTAAACCCATAGGAAATGTCACTTTTTTCATCAACAGATATTTACTTGAATCTTTCTTTCTTTTCTTTTTCCTTTCTTTTCTTTTTTTTTTTTTTGAGACAGAGTCTTGCTCTGTCACTCAGGCTGGAGTGCAGTGGCACAATCTCAGCTCATTGCAACCTCTGCCTCCCAGGTTCAAGCAATTCTCCCACCTCAGCCTCCCGAGTAGCTAGGACTACAGGCACCTGCCACCACACCTGGCTAATTTTTTGTATTTTTAGTAGAGACGAGGTTTCACTATGTTGGCCAGGCTGGTCTTGAACTCCAGACCTCGAGTGATCTGCCACCTCGGCCTCCCAAAGTGCTGGGATTATAGGCGTGAGCCACTGTGCCCAGCCCTATTTACTTGGATCTTCTAATGCTTTTTGAAAAGGGAAATATATTTTTGATATAATATAAAAACAAAGCCCCCCCCCACACACACACACACGCAATTACATATGTATATGCAAAAGGCTACACAATTAGCTATACAATCTTGTCTCTTCCTAGGATCTAAAGATATTCCAGATAAATCTTAGAGCACAAATAATCTCACTTCTCATCTCTTGTACCTTTTGGTTGGGTTTTTGTACTTATTAGCTTATTTGGAGGGAGATGGTGCAACAGGGAAGGCAACTGTCAATTTAAAAAATTACATTTTCAGACACTGTAATCCCAGCACTTTGGAATGCCAAGGCAGGAGGACTGCTTGAGGCCAGGAGATTGAGACCAGCCTGGGCAACACAGCAAGACCCTGTCTCTACAAAAATTAAAAAATGAAAATATAAAATTAGTTCTTTGCATTGGTGTATGCCTATAGCCCTAGCTACTTGGGATGCTGAGGTGGGAAGACTACCAGAGCTCAGGAGTTTGAGGCTACAGTGAACCATCACTGCACTCCAGCCTGTGGGCAGAGTGAGACCCTGTCTCAAAAAATAAAATAAAATAAAAATTATGTTTTCATAGGCAAGGGGTCTGATACAGGAAGCAGAAAGAAAAAAATGGTTGGGACTTAGAGGTGGGTGCACCCCACTGTATGTACATCAGGACAGTGTAAATGTAATAGGCTAGTGCATATTTTGCAAACTCAGATATTTTCTTCAAATAACCTAGAAGATTGCCATGGTCTCTTTTTTCTCTGTAGCAGTTTTGAGTGGTTTCTTTTTTAAACAATATCTGCAATCAATGACTCTTTTTCAGAAGCACTATAACATCCAGGGATATTCTTTGTTTCATACTGAAGCACAATCGTATTAGTATTGAGGACACCACCTCAAAATAAATGGTTTGCTCACTAATGTTGCAGTAATAAGAAATCGCTACTAATCAGCACATCCTCATGTTTATAGTATAATTACCAATAGGGTTCATCAATAGGACCCTGAGGCACAGGGTGATGATCTTCCTCCTGAATCTTCCAAGGAAGATTCAATTCCATTGTTCTGAGTTTAGGTTCCAAGTAGGTAGCAAGGT
The DNA here is from genome assembly GCA_963573385.1 of Cacajao melanocephalus. Classification (NCBI taxonomy): domain Eukaryota; kingdom Metazoa; phylum Chordata; class Mammalia; order Primates; family Pitheciidae; genus Cacajao; species Cacajao melanocephalus. Next base: position 23,347 of record CAUYLG010033927.1, read on the forward strand.
GTGCTTTCATCTAGCCTGAATGCATGTCTCTTGGCCTATATTTCAATAAAATGTCAATATATGCCTAAGGGGAACAATATTGCTTTAAAACAAAACCTCTCTTTGAAAATATTATCCTATTTGGGTGGCAGAAGAAATAACAGACTTGTAAGTTTATGTCTTCTATAAATAATTTAAGTATATCTTGAGCTAATGTATAAATTTGGTTTAGAAAATTCTAAGATAAATTCTAGATAAATTTGAGGCATTTATATACAAGAAATGACTGTATTATTGAATTCTACAACTTTGAAAAATAATAATCCCACAAGGGATTATTGGCAACTCTCAATTAGCTAGAATATTTGATTAACCAAAACTTATTTTCTATAGAGATTATCATTAATGTTGTTATTGTACATAAATTATTTCTTTCTGTTATTTTAGAATACTTTGTAAGATTTGCTGTAAACACATAATATCACAGCTAGGTTTTTTTTAACTTTTTTTTTATTATACTTTGAGTTCTGAGATACGTGTACAGAACATGCAGGTTTGTTACATAGGTATACACATGCCATGGTGGTTTGCTGCACCCATCAGACACCTAGGTTTTAATGAGTGAATTAACATTTTTGCAAATATGACTGAACTAGGGATGGAACAAATTGAAGTTGTTACATTAAAGGTATTAAATATCAACAGTCAGTCATAAGATATATTACCATAAAAATCACTTTTCCTTCTGGATAATCATGACTTTCTGATAATGATTACCTGCATGTAAATTGTACACTGTCAGTAATAATTTGATTTGAAGATTGCTTCCTTCCCAAGGGTGTTCATATCTGCATGTACTAACTTGTTAAATTATGGTGTGCTAATTGAGAGTTCACATGACAAGATACGCACAGTTGACCATGCTTATTAAAATTCAGGCCATCTGCAGTTGGCAATAACAAACAATGTCCCTGGGACTTTTAACACCCTCAACCTGCAGATAATCCCTAGAACTCTTGAGGTTCAATCTTCAGCCTCCTTCCAAAGATCTGTGAGTAAGCAGCTAACTGGAGGCTCCATGCAACACCAGACACCAACATGGAAATTCTCATTTTAATAGGAAAAATATGTAGCTATTTCCTATTTGGCATTGTGCAGATAAAACACCCATGAATTGACTGGGGATACTTTCCTGCAAGTGTTTGACACTGTGCAAACATGATTAAGTTTTGTCTTGTTTGGTCTGTCTGCAAGGTAAAGACAAATGGGAAAAGCCAAGGGCCAAGAATCCCCAAATGGGGAAACCAGCCTGAGTGTCATAAAGCTGTGGATCTTTCCCTAAGATTAAGAATCCTCATGGATGGGACAGGCAGCTTTTTCCAAATGAAATTATTTTATTGATATTTTAAAGCCTGGATTAAAAGCCATTGTAAGTTGAATGAAGTAGGACAAGCTCCCATCTACATATGAGCGATGAGGCAATTTAGTAAAAATTCATAGAATAATGGAATAAAAAAACTGGAAGGGACTCCGTAATCATGTATGCCATCCTTTTCCAAATTGTGTTCTACAGGAATCCAGATTCATGGGAGAGAGTGGTGGTAGAAGTGACCAGTCAAATAGGCTAAGGAAATGTATGGTTAGATAAAATTGAACAAGTTTATGTACATATAATTTATGCCTCCTCAAAAAATTAGATTGAGTATGTCACAGTTTTCAAACTTATGTCACCATGAAATTCTTTTCCACTGACTATTAATGTTTTGCAGAACTAATGGCTGGCAGAAAACATTAAGATGACCTGATCTAGCCTAATCCCTTTATTTTACAGAAAAGGAAAGGACTGACTTCGACTTTTCAGGGCGCACCATGGAACAGACTTTTCAGGGAGCAACATGGGTGGCTCAGGTGTGGCCCAGAGCTGCAGCACTAGGTCAGGCTTCCTGGGCTCTCTGGAGGGGGAGAGGTCCTGGAAAGCAGCTTGCAACTGGTGTCCCCACCATGCTTCCCCCTACACAGGGACAGCTGAATCAGACGCTCTCCAAAGTGTCCATTCTAGCCTCAGGGCAGTGAACCAATTACTTTACATTTATTTCCTGAAACATTTCACTTTCCCAATCTCTTCCCTAAGGTCTTCAGAGTCTTCCAATGGACAATTTTCCAGCACTCAAAAATGAAGACAATCTTGAAATGAAACTTATACATTCAGGTCAGGAGTTTTGTTCTCACATGATTTCAGAGGGGTGGAATCCTTAAATTATCAATTTAAACTCTTCATCATCAAATTAATGGGCTTAATCTAAAATGTAGCTCCAAACTAGGAAATATTTTAATTCGGGCTGCATTCAAAATTCACTGGTCACAAAGAGAATTCAGTACATTAGGATCTGTTGCATTTATGCCCCAATTTGCACGGATAACATTATTTTAATGCTATTTTTTATGCACACAGATTTTTTAAAATAGCCTGAACAAACAGAATTTACAGAAGACCTCCTTGCAAAATTCTCATTTGGCACTTATTATAGACTGACTTGTTTCATTAGTTATCTAATTTCCATACTCGATTGTAAACAACTCTGAGGACAGGATTTACTTACAAGTCTTCTTATGGCCGGCAGAGCTAGGAACTGAACTGTGCCTTGTTGCAGGAACATAAATATTTAATAACAGATTGGCTGATAATAGGACACCTTCTAAAAAGAGATACCATATAAAATGAAAGGATTGTCTCCTTTATGATAGATGTGAACGTGATCAGGTACTCTCTCTCTTTCTCTCATGTATGCAAGCACATACATACAAACACTCACACACATTATACTAAACTAACCACAAGGCACTTGAGCATCTTGTGGAGCTGGTGGAACTTCACTTCCAATTGAACTGCACAGCCAAAAACTCCTAGTATTTGAGCTAAGAAACAAACTAGAATTCTAGATAAAAGAGTGGTTGCTACATCATCCCTAAACAGGGATGGAGTTCACTAAAAAGAGGAAGAATTCCATTAGGTTTTTTTCACATCTTTCACACATCAAAACCTCCAGGTGAGAGGTTTTTAAAAGGCAGAAGGCACAACTGCTCAAAATGGCCCTGCACTAAGAAAGCATTGTTCACCTGGGTTGCAGAACATATTGGATCTTTAATTTTATTACACTAAGGATAACTTCTCCAAATGTGACATTTCCATTGATGGATCCTTCAGGATCCAAAAAACCACATCCATCTAGAGTGGTGACCCTGGGGCCAGGTGCACTAGAAAAGCGTTGCTCCCTCAGGGGAATAGCTGTTCCTTCCTCGCACTATCCATGTGAGATGCCAACAAGAAATCTGATTTTGAGCCACAATGCTCCACAGTGGCGTGTTTACTCACAGCTCCCACTGAAAACCTGTTTTATTAAGAAAGAAACAGCCAGATTAATGGCAAATTGTGTGTTTAGAGGACTTTCTTCTACGACAACAAAGACTGTCCTCAGGATGTTCATATTTTGTCTTTACGCCTCAGGAATGCAAGGCAGCAATTTTGAGAGGCAACCTCAGCTTGAGTGCTTCAAATAAGGTGCAGTACAACTGCAGAAAAGAGCCACATTCAATAAAACACTACCCTAGCTTTTCAGTGTTCATTCCTAATTATATACTTTCATTTTTAAATCATGTGTAGACTCTCTTGTTGCATTTTCTATAAGCATTCATTTCACCAGTCCTGACTATAGGCAATCTTTTTAACCTAGAAGAGTTTATTAAAATAACATTATTATTGTCTTGTATTTATGTTAATTTCTCCAGGCCCTGCGGTGCATTAAGTGTGCTTCCCCAGAGTACCTCTTACTTTCTCACATTTCTCTCGGACCAAGGAAATCTGACTTCACATGCAATAGAAATTACCCTTAGATCACAGCCGAGAAAACAAAAGGGTAAGCCCTGGAGTATGATGTCTGGGGATACTTGATGGTTGCCTAGGTAGCATTTAATTAGTCCTGGGTTGTAGCTGGGGGTGGGGTGCTGGTACCTGGGTAACTTTTGTCATTGCGACTAAATCCATGGTTGAACAATCAAAATGCGATGCTTATTATGCTATCCATTCTCACCCCTTTCTTCTTTAAAAGTTAGACACTCATTCTCTCTGTCTCTGTCTCTCTCTGTCTGTCTGTCTGTCTCTCTCTCTCTCTCACACACACACACACACACACACACACACACACACACACACACGCTCGCACACACGCACAAAGTTTGCAAATTAAGAGAACTCTCATGCCGGGCAGGATGACTCACACCTGCCTGTAATCTCAACACTTCAGGAAGCAGAGGCAGGAGGATCACTTGAGGCCAGGAGTTGAAGACCAGACTAGGCAACAGAGCGAGACTCCTTCTCTATAAAATAATTTAAAAATTAGCTGTGCATAGTGCATAGTGGCAGAGTTGCGGTCCCAGCTATTTGAGAGGCTGAGACGAGAGGGCAGTTTTATCCTGGGAGGCAGAGGCTGCAGTGAGCTGTGGTTGCACCACTGCACTCCAGCCTGTGACAGAGGGAGACCCTGTCTCAAAAAAAAAAAGAAAAGAAAAAGAATTTCTCTTTCTTTGTTGAACACCACAGTGAATTTTAAAGCTGTGAATGGCTTATTTTCGCAACAAAATTATAAACAGTGGGAAATACTTTATTCTTCCAAATATTCCCTTACGGTTGCTTGCTTATTAAAAAGCACTCAAAAACATTACTTGGCATTTTTAAAGTGATCTATTAGTTTATGCTTTATTCTTTATCTTCCACCATTATTTCTAGCATGCTACTATAGGTGCTGAACAAAAAAAGCAGGCAGAAAAAGCAAAGGGACTGTGCTTGCCTGATGCTTTGCTGTTGTTGCATATTTAAAAAAACTAAAAAAAAAAAAACCTCAAAAACCATGAGCTCTCTTTGGTCTCTGGAAATGAAGACAAAAGCACTGACACTCAGCATGAGGTGCTGTCCTTGGTTAGCAGCTGTTGTGGAACGCACTTAGCTGGGTTTAATGGAGGGGTTATTGACATCTAGTAAAATGGCTCCTGGGCCCAGGCAGCCAATTTTCTGCTACCTTCCTGCCTATGCCTGTCTACGCTGAGTGGTTCCACAGTGCGCATTAGGAACTGCGTGAGAGCCATTACAGTCAGCAGAGTAAAACATCCTTTCCACTCTTAAAAAAAAAAAAGTGAGATGAATAGGTATTTCTAGGGTGGTCTGAATGAGCCATCATTAACGACCCTGAGGAATGAGGAAGCCTGAACATGGCAGTGAAACGCCATTTTATTCCTTTCTGCTGGCCACATCTGCACCAAGGGGGAAAAAATCACCTGGTATGTGAGGATCTGGATATAAAGAATCCTGAAATTTGAAAGTTGACCAAGATCGCAGGAATTCTGCCTTGTGCTGTGTACACTATAAAATTCGAATCCTCTCCTTGGAAGGTCTGGCTCTTTCACTGCTACAAAAGGATGCAGGCGGGAATGACCAGGCAGTTTGCTGTGTGAGCGGCAGAGTCTCAATGGGAGCACTGGGGTGAGAGCAGACAGCATGAGGAGCTGCTGATGGCTCTCTCCCCCACAACTGTGCTAGTAGGGCTCAGGGCATGGGGCAAGTGGGAGTAAGGCTAGGGATTTGCATTAAAATGGGAGTCTCCTTCCCAGGCAGGCAGCAATGACCTCAAGGAATATTAAACAGAGATCTGGTTACCTTAACGAAAATAATGCTTTCTATTTGTCATTTTCTTCTAACACACCAGGATTCCTCCCATAACCCTGTATGATGATGCAATGAGGAAAGATGAGCTGAGCCGTGTGGGCATGGGGACAAGTACCTAGACCTGAGCATCAGCACAAGCAACACAGAAAACATGAGGATAAAGCATCAGCTTTCCCTCTGAAATTGCAGGTTCCCTGAGGGTTAGTCAGCTCCTCGAATGCCAGTGGAACATATATTTGTGTGCCTTATTGTTTAAAGGTTGGAGCAGGGCTGAAAACACATTCATTACTCCCTGTCATAGGGCAGTTGATGTATTCTAGGCACATACAATTAAGCTATAATTCTACACACAACAGACTAAACACACAAGTCTAGACAGAGAAAGATGACTTAAAATATTCTTAGACCTTTTCTAAGAGCATTTTCTCATCTTCTTATCACTCACTGGTAAATATTAGTTGTAAACTGTGCCTCATTAATGCCAAAGGGAGAAGATTCGCATGACTGAAATTCAAAGGGCTGATTTTAATTCTCTATCAAAAACCTATCTCTAGGCAAGATATTTTTAGCAATCACTCAGCACAAATCTAAAGACGCTCAGCTGTGGTTTGTTTATTTTCTAGGAAAAAGGCATTGGTTCTTAAAACAAAACTGCCCATATACACATTACACTATCCCATCACATTTTATGATGATTTTTGTGAATGTGATCTAAAAGTTATAAAACTAGTGACAAAATGTAAATGTATCAAAGTCTTACTGTGTATTCAGCTGACTAAGAAAATAAACCACAAGAAATCTATTTCTTAAACTTGGCAGCATTTATAGTCACCTGTTGATTGGTGAGAGCAGAAGAGAAAACCAAGTGTAGAATGGCGTGAAGGGAGTGACCATGATGGGTTATCACAGCAAGAAAGCAGCCCAGCCCTCAGACTGTGCACACGTTCCCTGATAGCCCTCGTGTGGGCACCCATAGGAACATTTTGCAAATGCTCTCCAACCCTGCTCTCAGGCTCTGCTATACCAGCCAGCACGTTAAAGTATTGCCGGTGCTTTGCTCTCAAGCCCAAAGGACGTTAGAAGCTCAGTCATAGAACGTTGCCACTCTTTACACATAAGCAGCAGCTCTGTGCCTTCTGAGAATGCTGAAAGAAATCGTTTCTCTGAGAAATATCTTTAACACAAATTTAAAATTACTACCAAAAGGAAACCAGCCAAATATCAATACCCAGTATTTCCCACAGATAGTAACAATCGCCAAATATTAAGGTCAAATAGATTTTCCACAGGGGAGACAATACTAGTTCACATTGGAAACCAATGTGACAAACACTGTTTTAAGAGCTTCACACACTTTAACTCATTTGATCTGCATTGAAACTATGAGGTTGAAGTGAACATCCTTAGTTTACAAACGAGAATACTGAAAATGGTTAGGTAACTCGTTCAACATGACACAGCAAAAAAACTGCGGGGTTACGATCAAACAAGGCAGTTTGACTCCAGAATCTGCACTCTTTTTTGAGACCAAGTTTTGCTCTTTCGCCCAGGCTGGAGGGTGGTAGCGCAATCTTGGCTCACTGTCTCCCAGGTTCAAGCAATTCCCTGCCTCAGCCTCCCCAGTAGCTGGAATTACAGGTGCCCGCCACCACATCCGGCTAATTTTTGTATTTTTAGTAGAGACGGGGTTTCACCATCTTGGCCAGTTTGGTCTTGAACTCCTGACCTCATGATCCACCCGCCTCGGCCTTCCAAAGTGCTGGGATTATAGGCATGAGCCACCACACCTGGCCCAGAATCTGCATTCTTAATCATTATGCTAGACTGTTGGTGAGGAGTCAGATGATCAAAAATTTTTAATTATTTTAGTAGGCAGATAAAAGTGGCAAAATGATGGGAAAAAAAATAAAAATGTAACTGATTTTCAGTCTGATGTCACTTGTCTTGGGAATAGTTTTTATTTGTTTACTTTTTGTTTTGAAATGGTGTCTGTCTACCACAGATAATTATGGGGTACTTCTCACAAGCCCTGGAAGATATCCTTCTTTATTACTATATGTAGACAGTCCTAAAATTAAATCTGGGAAAGAAGAAAATGGCAATGGAAAATGAAATAAATTGTGTACAGCATGGTAAGTTTAGCTTTACTTTTGTGGTCAGACTTAACCAAGATGATTCTCATCCAACATGATTAGGGTACAAAAAACATATGATATAATAGGTAAATAAAAATTTTATAATAGTATTTAAATTCATAAATAAGGAAATATAAGATTGTTGTTCTGGCCAGGCACACTGGCTCACACTTGTAATCCCAGCACTTTGGGAGGCCAAGGCAGGCAGATTGCTCGAGCTCAGGAGTTCAAGACCAGCCTGGGCAACATGGCAAAACCCACTCTCTACAAAACATACAAAAAATTCTCTGGGCATGATGATGTACACCCATGGTCCCAGCTACTCAGGAGGCTGAGGTGAGAGAATCACTTGAACCCAGGAGGTTGAGGTTGCAATGAGCCGAGATCACACCACTACACTCCAGCCTGGGCAACAACATAGCTAAGACTGTCTCAAAAACTAAACTAAACAAAAAAAGACTGTTGCTCTATTTTGAAAAGACTCAACTTTACTTTGACAGAAAGATTAGAGAGTGTTCAGAAAAGAGCACCTAATTTTTTCTTTCAGGATAACTGTTCTCACTTGAGCCAGCTTAGATGAAGCCAAGAATGACTTTACATCAAAGCAAATCAGCAGAGATCTGCCCTGGGCACATGCCAAATGTTTGCTGAGTGATCTTTAGGCAAGGCAATGCTGCAGTAGTAAGGCAAAGTAATAGTAAGATGGACTCAGGTGACTAACCACTCCAAGAATCGTGGTATGCCAGAGTTGGACAGAGCCTAAAGATCACAGGACTAACATTCTGGGGAGATGAGGGACCTACCACCCACCTTGTGTAGAGAAAGCACTCATAGTCCAGATCCTGCTCAAAGGATATTATTCACGATGACTAAGTCTTTCAGAGTGATCTTGAATGAGACCTACAATCCTGAAGAAACAGCCAAACCAAATCTCAAAACCATATTTAAAAACTAGTATAAGAGGTAAACTAGTACAAGGGAATCAATCTTTTGCCATTTGCACAATCTGTTAGCTATAATTTGAGGCTACCTTCAGTTTTTAAAAGTGATCTCTAATTATTAAAAACAACAAAACCTATAATAACCATCAGGAATGTAAGACAGATATATTGGTGACCTAAGCCTTAATTTACTTATATCATAGAAGGCAATGAATATTTTACCATAACTGCTGGCCTTAAAACAAAACAAAACAAAACCCTAGCCAGGTGGGGTGGCTCATGCCTAAAATCCTAGCACTTTGGGAGGCCAAGGCAGGTGGATTGCTAGAGCCCAGGAATTTAAGACCAGCCTGGGCAACATAGTGAGACCTTGTCTCTATTGTTTTTTTAAACCCAAACCCCCCAAAGACTGTTTGAAGCCTGGATTTGATGCAAGGGACTAGATTTTATGTTGGTCTGCATATGATTGCTAAATGCCTTCTCCTCTCACAAGAATATAAGCATAATAAAGGTAATGACTGTATTTGTTTTGTTCTTCATAGTGTCCTCACTTACCAAGCACCCTATACTGCCTGAAATATTGTAGGTGTTATTTAACGATGTTTTACCTGGCTGAAAAATGGCTCCATTTCTTTAGGAGATCCATCCTTCGTCTTATTCCTTGCCTGTAAATAAGTTAAGATTCTTGAAATTAGGCAGGTGTGTGGCATGCACCTGTAATCCCAGCTACTTGGAAGGCTGAGGTGGAGGGTTGTTTGAGCCCAGGAGTTTGAAAGCAGCCTGGGCAACATAGCAAGACCCTGTCTCAAAGAAACAAAGATTCTTGAAACTCTAAAGGAAAAGGTTCAGCTAATTCCATTTTAGGGGAACTGAGGTACCTAAGTTAGCTTTTACATTATTTCAAGTGAGAGAGGAAGAGACCACTAGACTTGAACCCACTTAAAAACAGATTTCAAATTTTCCCATAAAAACCTTTCCAGTTTGTTCAGGAGAAGCTAAAGGCTTCCTTAGGCCCAGTCCAGTGATCATCCTGTGATCTCCATGCATCCCAACCTAATCTTCTTATCCTCTAAGATCTCTCTCTCTAAAACATACTTACCTGAAACTGAATCTAACATCTGCTTTTATCACCTTACAGTCTTGGTTAGAAACCTTCATGTTCCCTACCCAGGAACATTACTAAAATGGGTCTATTCCAGATGCTTAATTTCCAGAGGAGAGACCTGGCCGGTACAACATACTCATAGGCTTGAGAGGGAGGTCACAATATCAGTCCTTTCTGGAGTTGGCAAGATTGGTAAAGATGCTGTGTGTCCAAAGGCCAATCTCCAAACACAGCATCTAGTATAACACTGATACAACTAGGTAGGTAACCAGTCCTTACTGAAGGTGATAGCAGGAAAAATGAGAGGAGAATGAAGTACGTTAGGCTAAAGTGACAGTTTGGGGAAACCTGATCTTCCTACTCCATAAGAGCAATACTAGGTCCTAGATATAGAAAATGGTTAATTTTCAGCAATGCTTGCAGCCTTTCATTTTGCAATACGCAGTTGTCACTCTATAAAGTCAATCCAAATATGAATGAACACAATTAGAATCACATCACTTGTACACACACACACACACACAAAAAGTAGTCTTACAAACAATCACAATAAGAAAGCCAGAACAACCTACAGAGAAAAAATAAAAGCTTGTAGTTTTTACATTTTGAAACAATCATACTTGTTGGAAAAGAGCACTTCCCTCATTTTTTTGGTGAGATGGTTTTAAAAGTTATGCAGATATTGCAAGACAAAAATACAATAAAATAATAACAAGAGAAACAACCTTATACTGTACCTTTCCCAGTGAATCATGTGCTGTCTGACAGTCTCTGGATTCCTTTTTTCTCAAAGCAAAGTTACTTAAAAACTGATTTTTCATGTGGCTTTGCAGCAAGTTTAACTTTTCATAAACCATTCCTTGCTAAGCTTTTCTTAGCACATTTACTCAATTCCATACTTGATAGATACAATGCATTTCAATAACTGAGATGTATGAGATTTTATTCTAATATCGAACTCAAAAGAAGAACCGAGACAGTCCTGTGGGCATATTACTGCAGCCAATTGTGATTCATGAAGGCACTGATATTCTCTAAAAGTGATTTCAAATATCAACGTGTACAAGGCTAATGAAATATGATCTAATCAGTCAAAAAAGGCTGAACCTCATTCCTGATGTTATATCAGTGCCAATAAAATTAGCAATCATATAACAAAGGTATATGGACAGAAAATAGCTTTCTCTTACGTAAAATTCAAGTGATAGTCAAGAAATAAGATGCAATGCAGTGTTTCTGATGGGTCAATGGCAAAGGTCTCAAGAAATATATTCCAGGTTTTGGAGTCATTATGGGCCAGAAACTCTGTCTCATAATTCCCAAATGTGACCAAATGGGAGGAATATAGGTTACAGCTCACAAGAGCAAGATGAGATGGGTCTGCATGAATACATCCCCAGCACCAGAGGCATAGGTCAGAGCACAACCCCAGAGAGATGGACGTGGCTGGTTAGTGGGAACATCTTCACATAAAACAAATTTTTGCATCCTTACCTTTAATTATTCTTTGGTATTCGTTTCATCTCTGAAAGAAAGGCTATTTTAACACCAGTTTGTAACATTAGATTTTTTTACCCACACTAAGAAAGATAAGTGGTAATACAATGGCAGGTGATAATGCAATTATGAAATGATGATGTATATTCAGCACATGTTTCCTTTTTCTTTTACAGAAACAGAGTTCTGGGATCCTAGGAGCATCCAATTTGTATTCGTAATTTTATCTGGGTAAGATTAACACTTAAATAGTTTACAGTCCCTTGAGCTCAGAGTACAGTGAGATACACACACACACACACTTTCTCAAGCCCTGGATATCAATCCAAAATTTGTATGATCTTTGATGTATGTGTGTACACACACACACACACACACACCCTTACACAAAACCCTAGAACTTAAAAACTTCTCATTAAGAATCCACAAAACAGATAACCCACACAGTGATAATCTAGAGTGGCTTCCTTAACTGTGGCTGCTTGCTAACCTAGTTGATAATAACAAATACAAAGTATCCTTTTAGCAATAATAGAGTCTTTTGATGCCCCAGATGAAGCTTTCTAGCTTGCTCCCAGTCCTTTGGAATTCTAGGCTGGCTAATACTGAACGGAAGCCTCACCTGGGACTTCAGGAGAGAATCTTGCAGAGTGTCGAGATACAAAAAGTTTGAGTTCTTGGTCCAAGTTGCATTCAATCAGGTTTGTGTCCCATGATCGGATTCCTAGGGAAGGAAAGAAAGACAGTTGACAGACTTCCAGTTAGTCATTTCAGAGTGGTTTGCACAACATCACTGTAACATTTCTCAGCCTTTCAAGGAGGATGTGGGAACTCCTTTTCTGAAGAGCTTGGTGGCTAGCAGTGGATGCCCACAAAATGGGAGGGCCAGGGAGGTCTCTCCACCAGGCCACAAGGGAGGGATAATTAGCAGTGTGGACTGAACTTCTGCCCCTCATAAAATGTAAATGCAGCTCTTCTGGAAGAGTCAAAGAAAACAGTTATTAGGAAAATGACAGGCTGTACTCTAGGGAGGGACTAGAAAGGGCAGGAAGATGGTTAGTTCTTTAGCAGCTAAGAGGCAACAGCCTAACTCTAGCTTTCTCGTGGTCCACTTGTAGGTGGCAAGAAAATGTAGAATGAAGGCAAAGAAGGTATATGGGGGCTGCTACAAGCACTGGCCTTTGTTTCTAAAATGATGTTCTGGGTGTGTACACATATAATTTCTTTCCTTTACCCATTCCATTTTTGACTTTGGTTTCTGAATTCTTAGATATCAATCCAAGATTTGTGTGATCGTTGATATAAGCAGGCTGGATCTCAATCTTTGAGACTTGGCCTGTTTGTCCTTCCAGGCATTTTTCTGTTACCTGAGTAGCTTGGCAGGTAGCTCTTTTATTCATAATTGTTCATTGTATTGAATTTTCTTATCCAGAGGCAAAGAAAAATGGTAACTTTTTACACTTTATAAAACATTTATGGAGTCGGGGGCATGAATTAGCTATTCCTACAAAAGTTCAGACTTCTTTCCCTAGGCTGAAAGGAATATCCAGGGTGAGAGGAACAGGAGGGCGAGAGGCAGTGGGAGGGCAGTTTCCCGTGCTCATGCCCTAGTCTCTAGCCTATTCCTTCTTCCTCCCGTTGTCCTCTTCTCTCCTGCTCTCCCAAAGGGCACAGCCCAGTGGGAAACTCAGAGAGCATCATAGAAGGGAGGCCTGGAGAGTAAACCGGGAAAAGATGGGGAACCCGAGAACTCTGGTGTGTGTGTGTGTGTATGTGTGTGTTACATGTTCACATATTATATATTACATTTTTCCTAATAGGTTGTTCATGGTGGAGCCAGTATATGGTATCCATAATTGTACCTTTGTATAGAGTTTTCTCAATTGCCAAGAACAAATCTCTGGAACAACAAACATTTATTGCATACCTCCTAAAGGTAAGGGCTTGAAACTCTAGGTATAACACAGCAGGTGAGCAATCTCTAAATTAACACCCAGTCATTTAATCATTTTTGTTGGACATCAGTCATGTATACAGACTTGGGAGAATAAATAGCAGTGTGTTATTTAAATACACACTAAATCCTTAATGCATATCTGTATTTACCCTTGGTTATGTTGTATTCAGTCTTCCTATCCTGTAAAGAATCAAGGTGGATTATACTTATACATTACAAAAAAGATTATGGAAACTCAGTTCACTGCACATCTGAAATATCTTTAGATTACACACCAAAGACCTTTTCAACCAGGAGGAACATTTTCAAATAGATGTGTGTCCACTAAATAGAGGCACAAATTTCTCATATGATCAATGGGAAGAATTCAGGTGTGGAAGAGTTAACATGCTTAAGGAGAGGTTAAATTATAAGGAAGAATTTTATGGCTCTCCCTGGAAACATTAATAGCCTCAGTTTGCATTTGTGCTAATGGAGTATTTAAATTTTAACAAGAAAGGCATGTTGAGATTTCGCAGATCTTTTTAGTGCAGAAATGATAAATGGGTCCTTTTTGTTTCACAGCGAGCTTGACAGGTTGAGAGGTCTGAATTCATTAGAATATTTTACTTCAACATATACACTATATACTGGTCTAGTGCAAAAAAAAATGGAGTTCCTGTCTGAGCTGCTTAATTGGTATTGTTGACTGAATTCTCCATGTTCCGGGTCTGAGCTCCACTTTGTCTTCAACCCTGTCAAGCTGGGTCAATAAGTTAATAATAAGACATATGCATTTAAATTAAATTCATACCATTTTTCTGTCTTTGTTCTAAGTAATGTCTAAATTGGTACATTATTTGAATGACTTCATCCAGGGTTATCTGCAGACTTGCTCTTACATTGTTACTTGCCATTTTCCTTTGGCTTCAATTAACTTGTCAAGACACACACAGTTAAATGTTTGCTTTATATTTACATACATATTGTATTTTGGATAGATTTGTAATTTAGCAGTAGAAAAAGTACTAAATGATAAGAAATCCACTTAGTAATTTTTAAATTATACTAACAAGCAGCTGATAAAAATATTTCTCATTTTTACACTCCTAATAAAACTAAAAATGTAGGGTTCTTTTTTTTCAAAGAGCAATTTCCAGCCAAATTGTTTCTTAGCAATGCACAATCACTACTACGACTTATAAAAATAAAGGTTACAATGGATTTACCAGCTATTTGAGTTGGAAAGGAAAATTTTGGAATCAGGCCACTTTCCATATCAATTTCAGAAATCAAATAATTTGTAATTACTTTGTATCTCCTGCTGGATATATTAGTAAAGGCTAAGAGTAGTTGTCAATGAAGGTTCGTGTTGCATTTACTAGGTTTATGTAGCTCCCCTTTGTGCCTAACGGGGAGCCATCAGCGAGCCCTGTAAAGGTCATGGGACAGAAAAATATCTCTTTCGCCTTTCCCATGGTCTCCTCTCTCTGAATCTGGCTGCTGGAGATCCAGGGGTGTTGGTGAAGAGGTTCTGAAGAGGCTTTCAGAAACAAGTCATCCTGGTCTCTGTTGGGGGGGCCGGGGAAGCCCTTTCTGATTATCACCCCAATATGCCCCAAGTCAAGCTCTTCCCTGAGGCTTTGTTTCTCCCCCATTCTAAGACTGCACCCCTCTGGGCTTACCCAGGTGGGGGCAGAATGACTCCAGGCAGTTGGAGGCACTGAACTCTATTCTTTCAATGTATGGAGCCAAAAGGCATCCGTCATTCCTGAGAACAATCTGGGCCTGCTCTGTGGCTATTGCCCAGCCCTGAAAGTGAGCTCCTTGGGACCAGGGAGCAACAAAGGATCTTTCGTTCTCAGTTCTCTGACCCCAGGTGGTAGCAGTACACAAAAGGGAGGCTAACATGCACATGATATACACAGATGAAAAAAGGAGAAAAGAACAGGTTATGGGGCAGGGAGGCAGAGAGGGGTCATCACAGAACAAGTCAGGGCGAAATATGAGGAAGAGTCAAGTACTCTTGGTATATATAGACTAGATTGTTCCAAGTTTACCAATCATGTAAGCATTCTGCAGGATTGTTTAATGAAACCAACAATTTTAAAAGCACTTCCCATTTAAAGGCTAAAATCCGTATTTCTAAAGGTGACAGTGGATTGAAGAAAGCAAAATGAAATGACTATGCATTGCATGTTGATGGTACATGGGTTCTGTCTTGACAGTTATTTGGGCCTTTGGCAAGTTGATTTCCCTTCATGGGATTTAATTGCTGTCTCTGAAAAACAGGTTTTTGAGTATTTTTTGCAAGTACTTAAATGATTAACCTACAATCATAAGATTACATTTGTAGAACTATGCTAAAAAGTAGTTTGAAATCAGATTGAAATTAAAATTAAATAAATAAATGAAAGGAAATGTTAAGTTTAGGAATGCTTTATTTCTCAGAGAAAAAAATTTATTTTTCCCTTGAACTCATCTTTAATTTGCTTTTTTCTTTTTTTAAAGACAGCAACTTGATGTTCATAACATATGTGCTGTATGTAATGCAGATAATATATTACATACAGAGCTCATAGTTTCAAAGCATTGATAATAAATAATTTAGGTCTGAGAACATCTTACAATTGAAGCAAATGAGAAGTGACTTATAATTATTTGCTTGTCTAAAAAATTAGAACTTATTTCTTAAAGTAAGCCCTTAGAAAAAGTGAACAATGAATCACAATTTAATGACCTTAAATTTGGGGACTGGCCTGTGTTTCAGCATGGATCACAAAGCCCGTAGTAGATAATACCAATTAAGCAGTGCAAGCAGAAATCCATCTGTCTTTGACTTTGGAAAGTATAAAGACAAATATAATAAATTTAAGACTCTTAACATTTAATTCTCACCACATATGGTATTGGTTTCTTATTTCGCCTGCTAAAAGAAAACTAAAACTAAACCCCAAATCTTTCCTGGGTTTTAAATTCTCTTAGCATCTTAGACTGAACACATTCAATTAAGTGACATCAGAATGTTACAATGTAATCAGCTAAACTTTTATCTAAAAATGCAGAACAGTTGATGTTACATATATTTATCTTTCCAGGAACAAATCTTGCTGATTCCCAATGTTAACTGAAGGAAAAGTTACAATCTAATGGTAATTGAAAACATCAAACAGATACTTAGTATTCCTTATATGTTTTAGTTCCTTAAAAAAAAAAATGAAATGAAACAATGAAAACTTTCACAAGGTTCTAGAATTCAGTTTGCAAGGGACAGACATATGTCCTCTATGTATTAAAATAAAAACAAGAAGCAGGGCTTTGCTGAAAATGAGAACCACTAGCTAAATCCATGTTGGGGGCTAATTAGGGAGGAGAAAAAGGTTCCAAAAAGTAGTAGTTGGTGGTAGCTAAAACAATTTGGAATAAAGTCCTGCATAACTAAATAAATGAAGCTAGCCTAGTCTGAGGAAACACTATTGTTCCAAATTCTGGAGGAGACATGTCCAAAGCCTTCATTATGCTTTCCGAATATAGTTGAGAAAACAAGATCATCTCTCTTCCTTGGTTTCAAGAAGCATTTATGAAGCATCCACATTGGGATGTTCCAGGCCTGTTGATTTACTGCATTACCACCACGTCGCTACAGATTTATAGATTATTTTCTAGGCTTCCCAGAGAGCCCTCAGTAATCAGATGGCAAGAATCCAAGTCGCCAGGATCTCCAAATCCAGACTCTCAGTTAAGGCAGGAGGGAAAATAGGAAGAAAGAGTAACAGATGAGGAACTGCTTTCCCAGCCTGCAGCACACAATCATCAGAGCTGGCCCCCTGGAGCAGCTCCATCTTGCTTCACACAACACAGCCCAAAGGCACCAGCAACAACAGCAGTGGCATCAGAGTGACCTCTGGAGGAGGCCCAGCTGGGACCTGGTGGCTGAAACAGCAGCTTGTCATGCACAGGAAAACAGGGCCAGCCCGCCCTGTTGCTAAGTCATCTCAGACTGTCTGAAAAGCTATGGGAGCAGGATTTTCACTTAGCACTGTAAGGGCCTGCCATCTTAAGCTGCATCCAACACCCCAGGAGCTAAGAAAGCCATCTCCAGAGGAAAAGCAGCATCTGCTATGGTGTGTAAGGAAATGGCTCTGCTCACTCACTTGGTTGATTCTTAACGGGATCAATACAGCCATTTCGGAGTTCCATGCAAAAACCTGACCAAACTAGGGAATTAAAAATCAGGAAGGCATGGCGATTATTGCAAAGGGAACACAAGGGGGTTTTGGGGGGTTCCAGTAATGTCTGTTTCTTGATCTGGGGAACCCAAGTTGTGTCTGTTTTGTGAAAATTTGTTGAGCTGCTCATCTTTGATTTGTGCCATTTCCTTTCTATATAATTCTTCAATATAATTTTTTAAACAATTACTGTCAAGAAGATCAATCTGAATTTTATCACTAAAGCCTAGTAGTGTAAAAACCAGTAAAGGCAGGGAGCCCTTCTTCATAGCAATATGTGGAGTCCGCTGTTTTCTCCGTAAACAGATGCAGCTTGAATAAACCCTCTGAGGAATACGGCACTAAAATGATGATCAGCTGAGTAACAAAGCAGGAAGGTAATTATGGTCCGAAGGTGACTGCTGAACCATCTCCCGGCATGAGGCGCTGCCCACAAGTGGATGGCCATACAAAGGCAAGCCCTGAAAACTGTCGTACTGAAACCTCCCTCCACCAACATCATGACAGGGTCAGAAAACGAGTGACGCTGCACTACCGGCACTTCTGTCACTTATGAGTGCTGTGACCTTGAGCCGGTTCTCTTACCCTTCCTGCCTCTGTGGGTCCCCAGCTCTAAAACGGGGTTGATGATCCCCCTTCTAGCACTGCCATATCAAATTGTTATGAAGATTTTGTAGATAGAAAAGCACCTCCTAATATGTTCTTATTTCCCAGGAATGCCACTTACAAATAATTTTTTAAAGAAAAAAACCCAAAGTCATTGATTCCTACAATAGCCACACCCAAAGTCAATACGTGTAAATTTTTTCAAGGAGAAAATTGTGCAAATAAACTAAATTAGAACTGATCAGACCAACGGCCTATAATCTGAAAATGAAGGGTTATTGAGATGCTCAAATAAGACATTTCACTATTGAAATACCTCTTGTTCTTGAATTTTTGGGAATAAAATATCACGACTTTCAGCTCAAATTTTTTTTCTTTTTTTTTTTTTTAAGCTGAAAGGGAAAAATTAAGTGCTTTAAAGTTAAACAAAAGAACCAGGTCCGCAACTCCAGTCCCCACCCTGCAGCCTTTTGTTCTGGGGACAAGTGGCCGTTTCCAACTGCAGAGGCAGATGACAAGCATTTATTTATTTATTTATTTAATCTAAAACAAGGTTTTTCTTTCGTCTTTTATTGGGGAGGGGGAGTGTGGAACGAGGGCTGCGTGAACGCCCTTTGTCCGCCTCGGGCTGCCGTAGAGACCGCAGTGCGGACTGCACCACGCCCACCAACCGGTGTCTCCCGGAGAAACGCTTCAGCACCACCCCAGGAGAATAGAGCGCGGGCTGGGGCTGCGGAGGGTCCCGGCGACCTCTGTCCGGGGCGAGGGGAGGGCCGGGACGCTGAGGGATAAAGGGAAAGGCAGAGACCAGAGCTGCCCACCCAGGGACTCCCAGCGCAACAAAGCCAAGCAGAGGGAGAGGTGGGGGCGCGCGGCCCCCGCGAGCCAGAGGCCCGGGCGGAGCGCACGCCCCGACAGCCGAGCCCAGCTGGGGCGCCGCAGTGGTGGGGGGGGGCAGGTGCGTCGGGCGGTCCGGGGGCACTGCGGCAGCTCGGGTGGGGCTGGGGGCGGGTCTCTCGGTGCGCCCGAGACTGCGCCCGCCGGACCCTCACGACCCCGCCCAGGGTCCCGGGCGAACCGCTATTCAGCCTCCGCAGAGAGCGCCAGTGGTGCACGCACCGGGCGAGGAGCTGACCTACTCGCTGACGTCTCCCCCACCGACCCCCTTCAAGCTACCACTCCCGAGGCTGGGACTTTTAAAAGCAGCAGCCCCACCCCACAACTTGGGGTCCCATTGTCCTTTCTGAGAGCTGCAGCCAAGGCCCCAGGGGCGGTAGCGAGGCGGGCTCTGTCTGGTGGCAAAGCGCAGGCGGTTTTGCATCCCAGCATCCCAGGGGGGGTGGGGGGAGCGGGCGTGGCCCTAGGACTAGCCTAGTCATTCTGAGGAAAGAAAGGATCGGAAGGTTTGAAATCGGAAAAGGCGTTTCTCAGGGGCTGAGTTAGCCGTGGTGAGGATAATTCCCACGCGGCCCCTGGCACATGGGACTTCGGCCCCCGGTCTGCGGTTGTGGGGGTCCCAGCCTTTTCCTGAGGCCAAAAGGGGGTTGAAAGGAGTGGTTGCATCAAGTCTCCCCCACCCTGCTGCCTCCTGCAGTTGCGGCTTTATTCTGGTCTCTGCTCCCCTGACACCTGCATTTCACTTAGCGGGAAAGGCGGTGGCCAACTCAGCAGAGGATGCGGACCCAGCGTGGTGACAGATCCCTCAAGGTTATTGGGAGACTCTCCCCGGGTCTCATATCTAATAATTCGGATTATTATTCTTAATTAGCCCAGAAAAGAGTCTGGACCAAGTATGGGAGGTGGTGGGGAGAGGCCTGGGTGTGGGGCACGCGGGAGGAGCGCGGTGACCGTCGCGCCCTGGGTGGGGTCGTGTTTGCGCGTCTCCCAGCACGCGTCCCTGGGGGCGCAGGGCCACTTACCGAGCTCGATATTGCCGATGGCGCGCCGCAGGTGTTCCTCGGTTACGATCTCGCCGACGACCACCAGCAAGTAGAACTTGCTATCAAGGAAGCGGTGTGACAGGCTAGGCGAGGTGGACGCCGCCGGGTTGGCGATGCTGCCGGACGGCTCCGGCTCGGTGGCTTCCACCACCACGGTCGCCATCCTGCCGGCCGCTGTGCCTCGGCGAAGTGTCTCGCTCCGGCCGCTCCTCTCCTCTGCGGCAGGAGAAAGGATTATCTCCGAAGGTGCTGTCTCCGCTCCGCCCCCTGCGTCCCCCCTCCCCTGGCGCCGCGCGCCGCCTCCCCCTCCGCCCTCTCCTAGCGCCGCGGAGAGTGCGCGGCGGAGAGGAGCGGGGAGTGAGAGAGGGCGGGGAGGAGGCGCTGCTTTTATATGGAGACTAGGCAGGGAGCCGGGGAGGAGGAGGAAGAGGAGGAGGAAAGGACCACCCGGCACATCCTCACGCGGTGGCTGCCTCCGCTCTTCCAGCCGTTGGCCCGGGGCTGATGTCATCTGCAGCAAATCATCTCGCCCGCGGCCCGGAAGCTGGAGGGACGAGGTGTGCTGACAATGGTCGGGGCAGGGCCGAGAGCCAAGGGGCTGGGGAGCCCGCTGGGCTTCTGCTACAGCCTTCAAGGGGGAAAAAGCTCCCAACCTACGCCCCCTGCCGCGTACACACCCACTACCCACTCCACACCCTCACCCTGTCTGTGCATGGGAATGGGATGAGTTTCCATTTTCAGAGTGGGGGTCTTTCCCTTGTCCGAGGTGCGCTAGTCAGGCCTTTGCCTGGTGTGCCATCTATGATGTAGCCAGGTTCTCAGGAACTGGCACAGCCACAGTGGGCAGACTCGGGACTGTGGGTACCCCGCCTAGGAAGATGGAACCTGTCTTTTCTTTGACCTTGTGGCTTTAAGAAGACGAGTTTACTGATATTTACCAATATCAATATTTACCACCTTCACTTAAAGAATACCTCAAAAATGCAAAACTTAAGCCTACTATTGTTCAGGCTTTGGATTCTACTCTCTGCCAGGGCCAAGGGTGAAAAAGTACTGGCTTTGTGGTGCCCATGGGAAATGAGAGAAATGCAGATGTATTATCTCAGATACCGATTTCTCTCCTTAATATGCTGAACAGATAGTCTCAGGAATAACAGAGAATAAAGAGAAGATACTGTCTCTACCCAGCAGGGTTACGGTGACTGTAATGTACTTTTCAGTTCCTTGGGGAACACACAAGCAAATTTATCTCATATGACAATGATGTCTTTTAAAATATATGTAGCATTGGGAATTTTTATTGCCTTTCTTTATGTTTAGAAGAACTCGTAAAATTTTTTTTTTAAAAAGGCAGCCTATTTACAGCCATTTCTCACAAACATGCTGATTACAGCTTCTGTCCCAGAAAAGGGGAGGAGGAAAGAACAAAATGTGCAGACATGGTACCATCATGAAAGATGGGGGATTCAAGCTTTAAGGAAGAGGAATAGATGGAAATTAGTCAACATAGCTTTAATACTAGAAAGCATATTAGTAGAATATAGATGATAGATCGATGATAGATAGATACATAGATAGGTAGATAATCACCTAGATATTCTTAAGATTTCCAAAATAACCCAGTGTCTTAGGTGTTAGCTGCCATGACTTACTGGTTATGTACTCTTTGCTTTTATATCTTTCCTGAAACCCTGGCATGGGAGACATCTGGGCAGCCAAGGGCTGGGGTATCCCATCCAACATGTCAATCTGATCAATGCAGAATAAAAATACTGTCTGGCCCGCACTATTCAGGGTCCGTGACAGGCTCACTAGAGAGTTGCATTCACCGGTAACTAGATGAAGTGTTTCCAGATCATATTTTGGTTAAGATACTCAATTGCTGTTAGAGAGGTAAGGCCATCACCAAACCCCATAATCAGGATGAGGGGCAGGAGATATGGTGAAGAGCACTGTTTTCCAAAAGTCATCCATTGAGTTCCAGCCTCATGTAGTGTGTGTTTGTTTTTCCTTTCTTTGAACCACTCTTACTTTTCTGTATGTAATAGTTTTCCTTTACTCAGTTTATTTCTTTTACTAAAATTTATTTTTAAATGCAATTCTGTGTTTCTATGTAAATGGAAACACTAATATCACTTATTAATAGAAAGTATCCTTAAAAGCCAGCACGGTGGCTCAAGCCTGTAATCCCAGCACTTTGAGAGGCCGAGGTGGGCAGATCACGACGTCAGGAGATCGAGACCATCCTGGCCAACGTAGTGAAACCCAGTCTGTACTAAATACAAAATATTAGCCCCACATGGTGGCGCATTCCTGTAGTCCCAGCTACTCCGGAGGCTGAGGCAGGGGAATCACTTGAACCTGGGAGGCAGAGGTTACAGTAAGCCAGTGAGCCGAGGTCACGCCACTGTACTCCAGCCTGGCGACAGAACAAGACTCTGTCTCAAAAAAAAAAAAAAGTGTCCCTAAAAATATACACAATGAAAATAAGATGTGATCAAAGTCCTGCTACATACTGTTATTATTTGCTCAAAACTGAGTCCAAGGCTCTCCTTTCTTGGTTGAAAACAGAGATTGGCCAAGTGTTAGGTGTTAAAGACATACTAACACCTAACTGAGTTGTTCTCCATGTTATAACAGAAGGTTGGGTGAAAATTATATAAAGCACTTTCTTACTGTGTGTGTCTGTGCAATTAAACACCATGACCGTGACCACCTAAGTCATCACCCACACTTTGAAAAATAGAGTCATAATGGGAGAACACAGACTAGGGATGCAGACTGCTACTTTACAGATCTATAACTTTGGCAAGCGACCTATTTTTGATCTTCCATCTCCTCATTTAATGAGAAGAATAACATCTTTATAACTGTTTAAGTAACTGTAAGAAAGAAGAAAATGATAGAATGTGTAAGCACCTAATACAGTGGTTGGGCATAGTAAGCAGTCAAGGGAGGGATGGTTGATTGATTGACCTGTTTTCTCTGAGTTCCTAAGAGAGTGCAGTAAAAGCAATCTCACAAAATGTGCAAGTGATACTGCTACAACACCTCTGAAACAAGAACAGAATATTACTTTGTTATACTTTAAAACTAGAAAATCCCCCTTCCCTTCTTCATCCCAAGAAAATGTATACAGTTCTAAGGAGGAGGAAAGGGGAAAACTGACATACAAGCGCACCAGTACTGCCAGCTCCCCAACTGACATCACCTAGATATACCAAAGGCACGTGAACCTTGACATGCTCCAAACCCAAATCATCTTAACCTTTCAAACCTGATCCTCTCTCACTCTTGTTATTTCAGTGAAGCATAACACCATGTATCCCATGATGCAAGTCAAAACCTCACAAATATTTTGGACTCTCCCCTGACCCTTAACTTTGTGTGCACTCTAGCATGGAGTCTGGTCAGTTTCACCTTCGGTATCTCTTCAGTCCATCTACTCTTCTCCATTATCACCACCCTAGTCCAAGCTGCCATCATTGTGAGAGGTACTCACACAATGGGTTCCAGAATCAGACTGCCTGGTTTTGAATCCTAATACCGTAATATAGTAGCTGTGCAGCCTTAAGTAAGGTGCTTAACCACGCCATACCTTGGTTTTCTCATTTGTATAGTAGATATGAGTACCCACCTTGTGGAACGGGGGACAGATTAAATATGTAAAGTGCTTGAAACAGTGCCTTGTATATAATGAGGACTTAATAGGGTTAGTTGTTTTTTGCTGTTATTGTTTAACATTTTACTACAGAAAATTTCGAACACAGAGATTGGAGAGAATAATATAAGTAACCCCACATACCCATCATCCCCAGTCAATAGATTTTTAGTTTGTTTCTTTAAATCAATATTGAAATAATGTCTATATATTTCAACTGATTGATCAGTCTTAAACTCTTGATCTTTGTAATCCTACTATTTTTTTCCTTGTAATTTTCTTCAAATAGTGGCAACATTTGTTCAGCAGTGTTTCACAAACCCTGAATTTTGCCAACTGCGTCCCCTGTTGTATTATTTAACACGTTATTCTATCTTCTGAATTTTCTGTGTACTGATAGTCCTAAAGGCTTGATCAGATGCAGGTTTGATTTGTTACAAGTATACTTCATAGGTAATATTGTGGTCTTCCATTAGAAGGCACCTAAAGGCTGGTTGACCCTCATTCTGTGGTTTTAGCTGGTATTGATGATCATTACCTAGATCCATTATTTCACTATGGATTGAAAAAATGATAATATTCTAATTTTGTTTTATTTATTTGACAGCTAGAAGACTTCTGTTAGGAGAAGCATTATCCTTTCAGTTGATTACCTTGATGTACAGTGTGTACAGGAAAAAGATAAACACACGATTTTTTCTCTTTATTTACTAATTTTCAAAGTAATTTATGCCAAATCATTTTCTAAAGGTGACTAATTTTTTTGTATCGTTGCAAATATGTATCGTTGCAAATATAACTTACAGTTACATTATTCATGTTGATGCTTTCATTTTTTCATCTTTGGCCAGTAGTGTAAGGTATCCCCAGCTTACCTTGCACATATCTGGCCTCAGAACCTGAAATTAGCCATTTTTCTGTGGAATCCAAGTTCCTTACGTGGGTAATGGTATTTGGAGACCCCTATATACCAGATGTTACTACTATCTTGATCATTGTTTCTAGATATTTTCAGTGGACAGAAATATGAAATAAATTGTTTTCAAGCATGAGTTCATGCTTATACCTCTAATTCAGAATCAGGACTACAGGGATTTTGCAAAATGTTTTATCATGCATCTGTATTTTCTTCATCCTACACCTCAAATTCCAGTTTTCAAAGACACCAAAGGTGACAGAATTAGAACAGCAGATAATTTCCCATTTTTCTTGCTCTACAATATATACAAATTACCCTCATAGTAGTTTTAGACAAAAATGCAACACTTTTGCCAACAATGTGATTTCCAAAAACATTTTCAGGGATGTAGTTTTTGTTGTTGTTGTTTGTTTTGTTTTGTTTTTTTTTCTTGAGAGACAGAGTCTCGCTCTTGTCACCCAGGCTGGAGTGCAGTGGCGCGATCTTGGCTCACTGCAACCTCCACCTCCCAGGTTCAAGCGATTCTCCTGCCTTAGCCTCCTCAGTAGCTGGGATTACAGGTATCTGCCACCACGCCTGGCTAATTTTTGTACTTTTCATAGAGGGGGGTTTCACCATATTGGCCAGGCTGGTGTGGAACTCCTGACCTCAGGTGATCTGCTCAGCTTGGCCTCCCAAAGTGCTGGGATTACAGGCGTGAGCCATGGCGCCCGACCTAAGGTAAATAGTTTTAAGGTCTAATTAATTCTGTTACATATGATTATGCCACTAACTCAATGTATAGTTATATTCATTTGTTTCATTTTATTTTCAGTTTACATAGATTAATTTTCAAAGTTTAATTTTGCTTTATAATAATGTAAAATATCTACATGGTTTCAAGGAGAAATCCACAAAACAATTTGTGTTTGGAGAACTTTAGCTTCTATCCCTGTCCCCTCTGCCATTCTCCCTTTCTATTCCTGTGGGTAACACTTTGTAACCTTGATTTAGCCTTTCACTTTAAAAATGCAAGTAGCAGCATATATACAATTTTCTCCACTTTGCTTTTTTCATCAAACACTGTATTCTGGCTATAACTTTATAATAATATATGTTAATATTTCTCATCTTTATTTATAGCTGCATAGTAACCCATTATGTTTATTTACTATAATTTACTCAACCAGTCAATTTTTGGTGAACATTTGAGCTATTTCTAGTTTAATTTATATTGTAAATAGTAGGTCTAGCTATTGTTTTTTTTCCCTGTGTAAACTCAACAGTCTGCTGGCATCTGTATATCCACAATGACTCACCCAATCCATGCTTCATACCACATGGAGAATGATCTTTTCTGATCTGGTCATGTTACCCCATCTCCACTTAAAACACAAATGGTTTCCCATTGTTTTTAGGATAAAGACCAGACTTCTCAGTGTCACCTACAAGTCTGGTCCCCATTAATCTCAGCAATTTCCTCTGGCCCCTCCACTTGCCCTTGTTTTCAGCATCAGCCACAATGACTTTGTGTCAGGCCATCCTTCATTCCAATACAGGGTCTTTCCCTTGCTTTTCCCCATAACGAGAGCACTATGTTCGTCCATTTTCTGTTGCTGTAACAGAGTACCACAGACTGGGTACTTTATAAATAAAAGACATTTATTTTGGAGGCTGTGAAGTCCAAGGTGGAACTGAATCTGGTGAGGAACTTGTTGCTGTGTCCTCTCAGGGCCAAAGGCAGAAGGGCAAGAGAGTGCAGGAGTGAGAGAGCAGAGAGTGGTGAAGGCTGAACTCACTTTTATAACAGAGCCACCCTCTGGATAGCTAACCCACTCCAGAGCTAACAACATTAATCCATTCATGAGGCAGATCTCTCATGACCCATCACCTCTTATCAGGCCCCACCTCCCAGCTCTGTTGCAGTGGGAATTAAGTTTCCAACACATGAATCTTGGAGGACACATTTAAACCACAGCAAACACTGACTCGTTAACTTCACCTAATTAATATCTTCTCATTTCATAGATAGCATCTCAGCTATCACTTTCTTAGGGAAGCCCACTCTGACCTTCCTCACTAAGTCATTTAACCTTTTTAAATGCACTTTTAGTTCCATGCCCCGCTGGCATTTTTCATTATTGTAATTTTGCATTTATATCTGCTATTTAAAAAATTTGTCTCAGCCTTCACCATTGAACTCTGTGCTCTACAGGCACAAAGAACATGTCTATCTCCACCCTCACGCACCCTCTTCACACCCACTCCACCTACCTTAGTATTCCTCTTGCTCAGCATAGGGCATATGCTCAGTCAAAGCATATGCAATGACTAAATGAATGGCTTCTATGAGCCATGGTAGTGTGGTATTATTATTATATTTTTGATGGTTTAAAGTATGTATTGCTGTCTCTTTAATTTCTGATCTTGACGCTTTGTATTTTCTTTGTTTTTTTTCTTGATCAGTCTAGCTAGGGGCTTATCAGTTTCGTTAATCTTTACAAAAAGCTACATTTGACATTACTGATAGTTTTCTATTTTACGTACATGTATATATGTTTTCATTGAATCTGTTTTTATCTATGCTATTTTGCTCCTAATTTCTTTGGGTTTTATCTTACTTTCTATTTTAGCTGCCTGAGAAGCTTAAGTAGTTGATTGTCAGTTTTCCTTCTTTTCTGATAAATACATTTAAGGCTAAATATTTCTAAGTCCTGCTTTAGCTCTCCTGTGCACATTTTGATGTTTTATTATCATTATCATTCATTTCATTATATTTTCTAATGTCATTGTAATCTCATTTTTGCTGTTAGTTATTATTGTTGTTTGACAGATGAAAAACTGACATGGGGAAAAGTTAGACAATTCATCCAAATCACAAAGATAGGACATCAAAAACTTGTGAAAAGAACTCTGCTGTGTCATATTTCAAAGTCTGTGACCTCCCTTATGTGATACCTTCCCTCTAGCTGTAGGAATTAAAGTGTTGATTGGTGGGAAGAATAAAAGAGTCAGGGTAAATCTCACATTGAATGAGCCTTCAGTATTGTGTTGTTAGTTAGAATGAAAGTGATTCTCTAGAGTGTGATTTAAGAAATGTGTCATTTAAGCATCAAGAAATAGTCTGTTTACTCAGCATTCACCAGTCCTTTCTTTCCAAACTTGAAGCTAGCTATAGAAAAATTACAGAAAGCCTAGGGGAAAGAAACTAAAGGAAAATTATGGAAAAGGCTTACAAGCTGTAAAGTATTGGAGAACAATTTAAAAAGATAATCTATATGCTATATCACTGATGGGTGCAGCCATTCTCTATGCCCATATAATAAATGGATCTAATTCTTAACAGTGGCTGGTAGGTTAGTTAGAAGAGGGATATTTCTGAAAATCCCATAGTGAGCTTCATAGCCAGAGGAACGTATCTTATACTTCTTTCTATTCAATCATTTTTGACTCTGAAAGTGCCTCTTTTTTTCTTTCAGTGTAATACTGGGAAAAAAATAGCAAACTGGAAGTCCAGTTAACTGAGATCAAGTCCCTTTTCCTAACTGTGTGAACTGGATCCTTCCCATCACTACCCTTCAACAGCAAACAAAGCAAAACACACCCTGTAAATGTATAAAGCGGGAAATAAAAGTTTCTTCTTTGCTACCCCTAGTTCTATTCCCCTTCCTAGAGGCTAAACTATTGTGTGTGTGTGTGTGTGTGTGTGTGTGTATACACACATACATACTATATATATTTTTTATGTACACATATATGTAGGGGAGTGTCTCTAGGACCCCTCTGCGAATACCAAAATTCAGAGATGCTTAAGTTCCTTATATACCATGATGCTTATAACCTATACACATCTTCCCATATACTTTAAATCATCTCTAGATTACTAATAATACCTAAAACAATGTAAATGTCATGTAAATAATTGTTATGCTGTATTGTTTAGGAAATAATGACAAGAAAAAAGTCTGCACATAGAACAGATTCAACCGTTCTTTTTATATATATATATATATATATTTTCTTAATATTTACAATCCGTGGTTTGTTGAATCCACAGATGTAGAAGCGGTGGATATGGAAGGCTGACTGTATACATGTATCTTCCCCATATAAATGAAGTAATATTTTACATACTGTTCTTCAAATGGCATTTTCCCTTTGGAGCTCTTTTCAAATATGTAAAACTCTATTTTAAAAACTGCTGCACAGTAGCTCATAGAATGAATCTGCCATAGTTCATTTACTCTTTCCCCTCTTGATGGTCCTTTAGGAGGTCTTTGGATTTTTTTCTATTATAAATAGTATGCAATGACCATACTCGTAAATGCTTCTATACTCATATGTGTATCTCTGAGCACAGATGTCTAGATCTAGAAGCCGAATAGATGGGTTGAAAGTGATACCTAATTTTAACATTTGATGACTCCTGCCAAATTACCCTCTGAAAAGAATTTAACAATTTAGACTCCTGCCACACGATTGCCTCTTTCTTTACATCATAATGTAAGTCTTCTTATTTTGTACTCATCAAAGGGAGAAATATATTTACTGTTTAAAACTGAGCACCTTTTTAACTGCTCTTTTTTTTTTTTTTTTTTGATTTAACTCCAAGATGTGTCTTTTTTCCTACTGGACTGTTGTTTTTATCTTTACTGGCTTTTAGAAGCGCTTTATATAAACTGGATAATAAGCTTTTGTCATCAATATATGTTGCAGATATTTCCTCTCAATATGTCAGACTTTGTATTTATGTCAATTTATTATGTCTGTGACCATACAAATTATTACATTTCTTATAAGTTTAGGCCAAGCTTCTTTCTTTATGAGTTATTGGGAGTTGTCTGTTTTAGAAAGGATCTCTCATCCCAAACCTTAAAACTATTCTCCTAATAATTTTAGATTTGTTCAACTGAGAGAGTGCTTAACTTGGGAGATAATAAAGATTCACAGAGGAAGAAATGTTTGAAATTGTCCTGGAAGACCAATATTTTTCAACAGGCAGAGATGGAGAAAGGACAATCTAAACGAAGAGAACAGCATGAGCAGAAAGAACTGGTAGAAATATACTGAGCTTATTCTTGAAAATAGCTAGCAGTTTACTTCTCCTTTCTTTTGGATACTAACAGCAGCACACTGAACAAACTGTTCTGTCATCTTGCTTTTATCACTTAACGTATCTTTGAAATACTTCCATAATCATCATAAGGAGTATCCCCATTGCTTTTGAGCAATGCATAGAATTTCATTTTGTGTGAATATCATAGTTTATCACTCTTCTATTTTTATCACTCCTCTGTCTATGATGACTTCCAGTCTTTTGATAATATAAACAGTGCTGTATTAAATTAAGTTCTGTATATATGTCATTTTCCACAGGTTAGAGACTATCTGTAGCATAAATTTCTAGTAAATTACTGAGTCCAGGATATGCGTGTTTGTAATTTTGGAAGATCTTAAAAACTTGCCTCCAATAGGTATTGTACCAATATGTACTTCTGCCAGTAATAGATGGGTAGGCTGCCGATTCCTCAAAATATAAGTATTTTGAAACTTTTAAATTTTAACCCACTTAGCATAATTTAAAAATTATGTCTCTGTGTGATTTTAGTTCCATTTCCCTTATTATATGTAAGGCTGAACATCTTGGCATATGTTTAAGGGCCATCTGCATTTCCTTTTCTGTGCACTGTCAGCTTATACGCTCTGCCCATTTTTTCTAGTAGATGGTTAGTGTTTTTCCTGTTGATTTGTATGTATTCTGTATTAGTCCTTTCTCACACTGCTGCAAAGAAATGCTTGAGACTGTGTCATTTATGAAGAAGTTTAATTGGCTCATGGTTCCACAGGCTGTACAGGAAGCTTGGCTAGGGAGGCCTCAGGAAACTTACAATCATGGCAGAAGGCGAAGGGGAAGCAGGCATGTCTACACATGGCCAGAGCAGTAGGAAGAGAGATAAAGAAGAAGTGCTATACACCTTTAAGCAACCAAATCTCGCGAGATCTCACTGTCATGGAAATAGCAAGGAGAAAATCTGCTCCCATGATTCAGTCACTTCCTGCCAGACCCCTCCTCCAACATTAGGGATTATAGTTCGACATGAGATTGCCGGTGGAACACAAATCCAAACCATATCATATTCTTTATACATTTGGGAAATTAACTTTTTTCTGTAATATGATTTACAATTTTTTTCTCAGATTTACATTTGTTTTTTGACTTTTCATATTGTGAATTTTGCCTTGGGAAGTTTTTTTGTCATTAAATTTACCTATTATTTCATTCATATGGCTTCTGTAAGTATTCATAAGTATTATACTTAGAAAGACCTTTACCATTCTGAGATTATATAAGAAAAATTCTCCCAGGGTATTTTTTTCTAGTAATTTTAAGACTTTTAATATTTTGGATTTATCTACGTATAGTCTGTAAGATAAGGATCCACATTTTTTCCCCAGCTCTGCAACATTTTGCTGCTAGAAGATTTTACAAAATTTTGTAATTACTTAGTAACATATTTCTTCCCTATTGATTTTGAAATCTGTAAGAGCAGAAACTTTTATTTCATGTTTTTATTCTCTCACATGCCTGCTCTTTAATGCACTTCAACCCCAGCCCCAAGTCTTGCCTAGTACTTGGCAACTACATAGTTCTACATCTGCATTTCTTGACTGCTAGAGAGGAAAGATTCCACCTGGGTTAAGGCAAGTCCTACCCAGGATGTGGCTGCAAATGAGACTGGGAAGTTCTCAACCCGTGTCTTTTCATTAAATTCTGGCTTTTACCAAGTACAAGTACTAAGTGAGTCATACTGACACATGTAGAGGATGGCATCCTGAGGGGAAAAGAATTGTAGTGGAAATAGCCAAGGCTGCTTGGAGACAAGCTTCTCAGCTGGCACTGCAGAACAGCAGCCACTGCCACAGCAAACAGCAAAACAATAACAAGCCAGCTTGCAGAAGGTGGGAAGCTGCCGACATAAATGCAGGCTCCCTTCCCAGGGTACTAGCAGTCCCTGGGGATGAAGTATTCTAAATGGGCAGCAGTTGTGGCGTCCTCCTAGCTTACAGGAACTGAAGATATCACTCACTAGCAGAAGTGCTCTGCGGCGGCACTGAGGAGTGCTGTCTTTGGACTCTGAGGGAAACATCTGGATGGCACCAGACTCAGGGAGATGTGTCTTGTGTGTCCTGATAAGCACTAACAGCAATAATTGGGTACCAGCAATCTGCCCCACATCATTCTAGGCCCTAGGAGGGCACAAAGTTGGTTTTTGGCCCAGGTTATTAGGAAAGTGACATAGGCATATACAAGTAAAGTATCCAACAGCAGAAAGGGATCTTCTGAACAGTCCAGGTTGCACAAAGGAGTGTGGAAAAAGAAGTAGTTGCAGCCAGCTGGGAGCACCAGTAAAACTCAGAAGGAGGACGCCTCCAGCAGCCAGTAAGGTGTACTCTGTCTGTCACCAGATGCCTTGGAGAGTGGAGGATCTGAAGGCCACTTTTTGAGGCTGATAGGAAGAAAGCAGACGTTGGGTGGGGGTGTGGTGGGAGACAGAATGACGCCCTCACCCTCTGCAATGTTCACATTCTGATCCCTGGAATATGTGATTATGTTACTCTAGGTGACAAAAGGGACTTTGCAGGTGTGATTACAGATTTTGAGCTGGGGAGATGATTCTGGATTATGTCATTAGGCCCAGTATGATCACAGGGTTCTTATAATTGGAAGACAGGAGTGTCAGAGTCAGAGATGAGATGCAGTGATGGAAGCAAAAGTGAGAGAGAGATGTGAAGATGGAAGGAGAGGACCATGGGCCAAGGAATGTGGGTGGCCTCTAGAAGCTGGAGAAGGCAAGGAAATGGATCCTCCCCTAGGGACTCCAACAGGAACAAAACTCTGCTGACACCTTGAATGTAGGACTTCCGACCTCCAGAACTATAACAAATATATGTTGTTTTAAACCACTAAGATTGTGGTAATTTGTTACAACAGCCATGGGAAACTAGCACAGGTGGGTCAGACACTTCATGAGATGTAATTTCTTTGTGTGATTCCTTCTGGGAAGCTCCATGAAGCCTGACATTTAGTACAGCTCCAATCTTGCTCCATGTTACGGGCTAGAATATGGTAGCATCGGGCAGGAACAGACCAAAATATGGGGGCTGCTGTGAAGCCCCTGCCTTGGCACTTCTCATCTTTATGCTTCGCTTTTGCAGCATGGTCAGCGTATGCAGCTTTCACCCTCTAAATCAGGAGGAGCTGGGCAAGAGCATCTGAAAACCACAGGTTTTTAAATAGTGATACAATCGAAGTTGTGCTTTAGGAAACTGTGGGCAGTTTCTCTCAAATTCCATGGTCAGCAAGTATCTGATTCCCCCTCATATGGGTGTTTCTATTTGCCATTTCTGAACGGAGCTTGGTTCTTTAGAATTCTATAGTTGCTTATAGATTAGTTACTACAGAGATGAAGTCTTTCTATGTGTGTGTGAACTTTTAAAAGTAAAGCCATATGTAGATACCAGATGAAAAACAAAGTTTTCACATTGTGATATCTGGGCACAAAGGGTTAGCCATTTATTTGGTCGTTCAGACATTCATTCAATCAACACATCTTTAGCAAGCATCTGCCACGTAGCAGATACTGCTGGAGTCACTGGAGATGCGATGATAAGAAAAACAGACTTGGTTCCTCCCCTCATAGGCCGTACTTTCCAGAGAGGAAGAAGTGCAGATATGGGAAACTAGAAAAAGTGGAGAAGGTATAATTGACAAGTAAAATTTTACATATTCAAGGTATACAATGTGATGATTTGATATACATATATATGTGAAATGATTACCACAATCAAATTAATATCTCCAACACCACACATGGCTACTACCTGTATTTGTGTATGGTGAGAACTTAACATCCTTTAGAGGAGAATAAAGGAAGGTTCACTGGCCAACATGCAGCTCAAAAGATTGTGAAGTGGCAGATTCCACATGGAATGAGACGGCTTCTCTCTTTTTGTTGTTGTTGTTGTTGTTTTGTTTTGCTTGAGACAGAGTCTTGCTCTGTTGCCCAGGCTGGAGTGCAGTGGCTCAGTCTTGGCTCACTGCAACCTCCGTCTCCTTGCTCAAGCGATTCTCCTGCCTCCGTCTCGAGAATAGCTGGAACTACAGGCACGCGCCACCACGCTCGGCTAATTTTTGTATTTTTAATAGAGATGGGGTTTCACAATGCTGGCAAGGCTGGTCTTGAACTCCTGACCTCAGGTGATCCACCTGCCTCAGCCTCCCAAAGTGCTGGGATGGCAGACATGAGCCACTGGGCTTGGCCTGACATGGTTTCTTGAATACCCCAGAACCACGGTTTCTCCATCCACACTAGGGAGCGAGAATCTGGCCACTCTAGTGGCCGTGGCATCAGAAAGATTCCACTTGCAGTACAGAGCGTGAGGAATCTACCCAGACAGAAGCAGCATGAGATGATACCCAGACTTGTCACAGCCCCCGCTTGCCCGGGATCAGTTCAGCCTTTCTCGTGTGCAGTAGGCCTCAGAAACATTGGGTCTGCGCTCTCCTGATCGTGCACTCCAGAACACAAAACAGCACAGGAAGGTTATAATGACTCTCACTCACAGAGACAGCCACAACCTGGAGAAAACGTGACAAAACTGTTGTTTCCTAACCTTTTAAACCAGATGCCCTCCTGCGGTAAATATAAAAATCTACTCCTTTTTAAGTATTTGAAACTTCAAGATATGTTAATTATCATGACTAAAAGCAAACCAAAACGAAACAAAGGGTAATTGTAAAAGATGGTTTTGGATTTGATCTGGAAAGGTATTTTACTTTTATAATGACAGCAGCATTAAGTAGTGGCACGCAGGGTGGGAGTGTGGAAGAGGGGCTGCTGAGGTCCTTGGAACATGAGGGCCCCTGTGCTTGTCTTCCACCCATGCGAGGTGTCCTCTGAGAGCTCGACACTGTCACTGATGGAATTATCCCAGTAAGTGATTCTTAACGGCAAGGAAGTTACACTAATATTTGTGTACCTGACTTCTTTCCATACTAAAAAACAATTATTAAATATTCAACCAATATATTTGATGGGAAAATGTCACACTACCTAAATATAAAGAATCTCCAAAAATTAATCAAGTGAGCTTATAGTCAGGTCACCCAACTTTAAACCCAGTCCTGTTTCTTAGCTATTGGACAAGGACAAGCTACTTTACTGCATTGTGTCTCAATTTTCTCATTTGAAAAATGTGGATATCTAGCATCTCTATGTCATAGAGTAGTGATTCACTCATTTACTCATTCAGTATTTATTATGTACCCAGTGGGTATCAGACACAATGCTAGTTGCAGGAGATATAGCATATTTAAATGTCTACGGTTTTAAAAATCTTTTGGGAGATATGTGCAGGGTCTACAGTTCCAGAGTTGACCTTATTTTCAAACTAGTTTTATTTGCTTTGACATGTTTTTGATGCCCTGTCTGTTTGTTAATGCCTTAACATAAAATATAATAGACTGTAAAAACTGTCACACTATTATCCACCCACGGTTGTATTATTTTGTCCTTCAGAGTTCTCAGGAGCCACAAAATATATAGACAAATAAATTAACAGATAATAGATAAGATATACTGGCAAAGCAACATGTATGCAGACTTACAAACAAGTTAACAGAAATAATCCTTGAGAAAATATTCTCTAGAGTACCTTACTTACAAACAACATTTACAAATTAAATAGAGCCCCTTGGAAAAGGGTTGTAAAATGTAGCAATGTGGCTTTGGCCACTGCATTTTCCTGACAGTGAATCCAAATTCATAACACATAATAGCAGCCTGTCATCCAAAGGTTGCAGCGATGATTATAGGTGGCTTTCTGTTCTAAGATATCGAAATACCAGACCTAACCTCTGAATAAGAAATATCTATTTCTGTTTCTCTTGAACTCCCACCCAAAAGAGAAACATCATTTGCAGAAGCCATGTTCCAGCTCAGGAATGCCCATAGAACAAGCCAGGGGCTTTGAGTATGGACGTGCCCCTAACATTGCTGGTTACCTGGCCTCATCTGCAGAGGGTACGTGTACCTTGAAATCTGCCAACACAGCACTCCTGGTGGAGGTTTTGGGGTCATTAGATTGAAAGATTTTTTCATAGTGTGGAAGGACAAATACACTATTAAAACAGAACAGAAATGGAAAATCAGGAAACTAGCCATATGCCAAAGATGACAAAGAGCCCACCAAGGCACAGTGAAGTCCACTACAATGCATGCCACTTTTACAGGAAATCACTGTCGGCCATGACCCGAAGTCATGAGATAAGTTCCACTGATCTGGGTGAAAATAGAGTTTTTGTAAAGAATATGAGGCTTTAAATTTATGCATGTATTGTTTCCAATTCAAGTCAAACTTTAAATATCTCATTAGAGTTCCTTTAAATATGAAAAAAAAACTTTTAAAGAGAGTCTAAATTTTGGCTTATATTTAGATATCATGGAATATAGATTACAACTTTGAATTATATATTTTTGGCAACTTATTAAGGTGGCACTTTTAAACTTTTTATAAATGAATACAGTATACCAGAGACCAGGTCCAGCTTATTTTTTTCTTGTTATTAGTATTATGTATACTTGAGACCAGAGTCTATTTTTAACCCTTCACTATACATATATGCTTATTTTATTAAAACAATGATACAATCTGCACAACCTAGGTTATCACAAACTATTTTCTAGCTTTACCAAATAACTTTTATTTTCATAAATGAACCATATTCTCTCTTTTCTCCAGAACTTCGCAGAAGCTCTTCCTTCTGATTTGGACATGCCATCCCTCTTAGCATGCTAACTTCTCATCTATCAAGTTTTAGCTTAAAGATAGGCTTCTCTAGGGAGCTTTCTTTGACTCTCCAAGACTGAACTACGTGTCTCTCCTGTATCCTCCCATGTTATCCTGTGCTTCTTCCTATCACAGCCCTTATTGTAATATTTATACGTCTAGCTATGTCTTCCTAGACAGATAGTTCTCAAATGTTTTGATCTCAGAACCTTTTGAACTTTTAAAAATTATTGGGTACTGTGTGGGGTTGCTCATGCCTGTAATCCCAACATTTAGGGAGGCCAAAGTGGGAGTTTGAGACCAGCCTGGGCAACATGACAAAACCCTATCTCTACAAAAGATACAAATTAGCCAGGCCTGGTGGCTTATGCCTGTAGTCCCAGCTACTTGGGAGGCTGAGATGGGAGGACTGCTTGAGCCCAGGGTTGCTGAGGCTGCAGTGAGCCATGATCGTGCCATTGCACTCCAGCCTGGGTGACAGAGTGAGACCTTGTCTCAAAACAAAAAAAAGAAATTGAGAACACTGAAGTTTTTTTCATTATGTGGATTACATCTACTTATATTTACTGTACTAGAAATTTAAATTGAGAAATTCTTAAAATTGTTTAATTAATTTACTTAAAAATAACAATAAACCTATTTATTACATGTTGGCATGTAAGAACATATTTGTAAGAAATTAAGTACTTTTCAAAATAAAAATTCCAGATAGAAAAATGGCATTGTTTTATATACTTACAATAGACTTCCATGTCTGCCTCTGTGTTCAATATGTTGCAATAAATTGTTTTGGGTTGAAATATAGGAGGAAAATTCAGTCATTTATACACACACACACACACACACACACAGTTGAAGAAGGATATTTTAATAACCTTTTAAAGTAATTATAGATATTCCTCTTTGATACTATGCTAAAACTTAACAGGTATAGTTTTTAAAGTTTAGCTTCAATGTGTAATCTGAAAGAAAATTAATGAACTCTCCGTACTGTGTTACATTAAAGTCCATCTATCCTGTTTTTCACGTTGAATGAATCTTTTATCCATGCATGATTTTGTAATGTCATGCTTTTTGGTCATTTGAAAAAGATGGGTCAACTGAGTTATGCACATCATTCTAATTTCGTAATTTTATTATAGAATATTAAGAAATCAGTTTGTATCACTATGATTTTTATTAGAAAAGTATTTAATTATTGGGGAGCTGTAAGTTCAAGTTTTCAAAAACTCTAAATTTCACTTAAAAGATCAAATTTTATTATTGGCAACAAATACTGTCAATTGTTTTCTGTAATGTGGCATTCTCTCTTTGTTCATTTTTGAGAAAATACATGCCAGATACTCAAGTTTGAATAACCACAGTTTGTCCATCATTCTCTCAAGTGAAAATTACCTTCTGTGAGAAAAGTGGTTAGTTCAGCTTGCAACTCAATCAAACAAATGTGTTTTTTCCAAACAGCCACTGTACTACACTATGCAGCAAAGTGCTTCATATGTACGTCCCATTTTATTTTATTTTATTTTATTTTATTTTATTACTTTTTTTGAGATGGAGTCTGCTCTGTCACCCAGGCTGGAGTGCAGTGATGCAGTCTCAGCTCACTACAACCTCTGCCTTTCTAGTTCAAGTGACTCTCCTGCCTCAGCCTCCCGAGTAGTTGGGATTACAGGCATGCACCACCATACCCAGCTAGTTTTTGTACTTTTAGTAGAGTTCAGGTTTCACCATGTTGACCAGGCTGGTCTCAAATTCCTGACCTCAGGTGATCCACCCACCTCAGCCTCCCAAAGTGCTAGGATTATAAGCATGAGCCACCACGCCTGGCCACGTCCCATTTTATTACACAGAATATTTTTAAAATATATACTTTAGGTTGAAATGTAATAAAATTAATCATTTTTTTCTGCTTTGTTCTGGACATTTTGTGTGTGGGGGGGAGGGGCGGGCAGTGAACAGTACAACAGCTGCCAGCATGTTTGGTGTTGTCTGCCTGATTCAGACGAAGGATACCCACCACTACTTTTGCACCGTGAATAAAATGCCATCTTAATGTTATTAGGAAAACAGCATGTATCTCCAAGATCCCTGGAAGCATCTCATGAACCGCCAGGGGGATTCTGACCATGCTTTGAAGCCTTCAACTTAGAATATACATTTCTTAAGAGCAGGATCTGTTCTTGGTGTCCCCAAGGCCGGACTAGCACAGTACCTGGTACATAGAAATACTAAGAGTTGCTGAATGAATGAATAACTCAATTTTCCCTTTAGCAAGCACCTGTTACTGGTCCTTTTATGTATTTTGTAACTTTGATATTTTCAAAACACTATTTCTAAAATATCCTAAACATTTCTCTCTCTGCAGAGAGTATTCTTTTTTTTCAACTTTTCTATTATTAAACTTTATTATTTTTATTTCAATAATTTTGGGGGTGCAGGTGGTTTTTGGTTACATGGATGAGTTGTTCAGTGGTGAATTCTGAGATTTTAGTGCTCCTGTCACCCAAGCAGTGTACACTGTACCCAATATGTAGTCTTTTTTTTTTTTTTTTTTTTTTTTTTTGCTTGCGGAGAGTGTTCTAAACCCAGCTTACCTTTCTTTGATCACTCAGAGTCACCATTGTGAATACTGGCTGAAATACAGCAATGGAATATTGGGATGCTGCCCCTGTAATAAATTGTTCTGTATCTACTTCATACAGGAGATTTTAGCTGTTGTTTTCTGGTTTCTTTTTTGTTTGCCTCCTTCATTGTGGATGGGCAGTCAGCCATCACTTACTGATAATGTTAACATTATGACCTTGAAGAAATATCCCTAATTATTCCTCTTTTTCCTGTAGTTTACAATCTGTAAGTTTAGAGTAGTAAGTCAAACAGATTCTAAACAGATTCTGAGTTGCCCCTTGAGTAAAACACATGAGCCTGCATGAATTTTCCAAGATTTCTTTAGCTAACTAGAGAACTCTTTTTATTTTGTTTCTGGTCCTGAGCCATTTCTTGTCTCCCTATAACTTTAGGGTAGCTGATTTTTGTATACATGAAGTTTCACTCTGTGTGTGACTGCAAAAAAAAAATACCCCAAAATACATCAATTAATAATTTAAGTTAAATGAAACTGTATGTCTGTTGTTACAGAGATGAAGGTAGACCTTACTTTGAAAAATATTCAAATTGTCATAATTAAATTCAACTTATTGGAAGAGGGAAAGAGGAGCTACCATGGGAGCATCAGAGGATTCTGCTTAAACAGAATTTGAATGTTCACTGCTTCATCTTCAAAAATTTAATCCTGAAACCTGTGAACTCAGCTTATACTGTGTTAATATACACAGTCATATTATTTTATAATGTAGCTACAGATTAATGATGCTTTAAACTCATTTTAAAATACCACTTTAAAAATTAACACCAACATTTTGTTTATGAAAATATTTTCAAAGAGAAAGTTGTTTTTATTTCAGATAAGTCCCTTAAAATTGTGCCTGTGGAATAATGATTGTGACTTCCAAATGAATAGACAGCAAACAGCAACAAACATTTTTGTTCAGATAAAGTTGTTTACATTTTCATGATTAGCAATTCCATCACTTCTCACAGCTACCTGACTTAGTCCAGAAATGCAGAAAGGAACTTCCCTGGGAGGCCAAGGTGAGCGGGTTACGAGGTCAGGGATTTGAGACCAGCACGGCCAACATAGTGAAACCTCATCTCTACTAAAAATACAAAAAATTAGCTAGGTGTGGTGGCAGGTGCCTGTAGTCCCAGCTACTTGGGAGGCTGAGGCAGGAGAATTGCTTGAACCCGGGAGACGGAGGTTGCAGTGAGCCGAGATTGCACCACTGCACTGCAGCCTGGGCAACGGAGCAAGACTTTATCTCAAAAAAAAAGGAAACTTCCTGTCACAGATCTCTCTTTGCAGGGGGAACCTTAGTAAACTATGCAAGAAGAGAGAATTATCCAGGTTTCAGGTTTGAATGAAGATAAAACATCTGAGTTGTGGCTGGAATTAGACAGTCTAACAAAAAATGAGAAGGGAACTGAATTCTAGCCTTCACTTTGCTTTTTTGTTTTGAGACGGAGTCTCGCTTTGTCACCGAGACTGGAGTGCAGCAGCGAGACCTCGGCTCACTGCAACCTCTGCCTCCAGGGTTCACGCAATTCTCCTGTCTCAGCCTCCCGAGTAGCTGAGATTACAGGTGCATGCTACCACACCTGGATAATTTTTGTATTTTTAGTAGAGACGAGGTTTCACCATATTGATCAGGCCTCGAACTCATGACCTCAGGTGATCTGCCCACCTTGGCCTCCCAAAGCGCTGGGATTACAGGCATGAGCCACCACGTCCGACCTAGTCTTTGCTTTTCCACTCATGTTAAAGGAATCTGAGACATTTCCTGGTGGAGGAATTCCTGTTGCTGGTTACGCATCATAGGTTTCCACATTTTCCTCAAGCCTTGAAGTCTCTTGGAGGAGGAGTGAGTTGGGAAAGCCCAGATCCTCACCTTGAGGTCTACAATGAGCCTGGGCACACCAAGGGGTGAGGTGCCAGTAGACTGGGATGTGCAGCATTTGCCAACTCAGGGCCCATTGGGTATACTGGTGAATCCTGTTCTTTTCCAGACATTTGCAAATGCAGGAACATGAAATTTAAAAATAAAAATCTTGCTTGCCACCCTATTTCCAAAGCTTTGGAGATATGGCATATCTGTTATTTTTAGGCAGCTAAGTATAGCCAATTAGTCTGATGGGATTAATCCAGTTTCTCCTCACCTAGCATGGCTATACCTGGGAGAATAACATCATCCAAAGGCAGTCAGTGAGCTTTGGGTAAGGAATTCACTAAGGGCTCAAGGTGCTCTTTGAGGGCTGTACAAGGAACTTAAAATCAGCTGAAAAGTGGGTTCTCAAAGGTTTTCACGCCTACTTTCAGGCCACAACTAGAGGTTGTACTGGGTCACCAAATTGTTCAATTCCATTTTGGGGAAGGATGTATCTGTTGTATCAGAGGAGACTCCTAAATATGGGATTAAAATTTAATGTGGCCTCCCATTCCTAAGGAATACTGTTCCCATTGGTAACCCAAAGTATAGTGGGCCTGAATCTGAACTTCTGTCTTTTGAGAAAACCACATGCTACTCTAAAACTGCTGACCTCCCTGCCAGTCATGTTCTCTGCTTCCATGATGTTCCCCGTGCATAGGAAACTACAGTCGTTCACCAGAGAACAAACAGTCAGGAGTAGAAATGGATGGCAAGGCCAGGTGTGGTGGCTCACATCTGTAATCACAGCACTTTGGGAGGCCGAGGCAGGTGGATCGCCTAAGGTTAGGAGTTTGAGACCAGCCTGGCCAACATGGTGAAATTCCATCTCTACTAAAAATACAAAAATTAACTGAGCATAGTGGTAGGCACTACTCAGGAGGCAGAGACAGGAGAATTGCTTGAACCCAGGAGGTGGAGGTTACAGTGAGCTGAGATCACACCATTGCACTCCAGCCTGGGCTACAAGAGCAAAACTCAATCTCAAAAAAAAAAAAAAGAAGGAAAGAAAGAAAAGAAAAGAGAAATAAAAAGAAAAGAAATAAAGAAAAGAAAAAGATGGCAAATGCCATGGGAAGAACCAAATTGTGTCTAATCTGGGAGGATTCCTGCTAGACACATCTTGAACTGAAAAACAGTCAGAGTTCCAAGTGGTGGGTGACCAGTAACTGTTTCTTTGAAATGCTCAAACTTTGACTATAATATTAATATATTTATCATAGCACTTATTAGTCGAGTCTTAGTTTTCTAGGTTGGCTCAACAAAAATATTTGGTTACAACAAGAAAGTAATAAAGAGATAGAGTTTTTCCTAGATCAAGGTAAGGTTTTAAGGCCCCATCCTGCCTGGGCCTCTGTGAACTAGAAGCATACATAAGAAGAGGCCTCAGCCAGATCTCCTGGTATACAAATTCGAGGTGTCCTGTGCTCTGAAACCCAGATCAAGAAAGGCAACAGCTTCTACAGGTTCAGTGCCAAAACCTCAAATTTTAATAGTAACTGCACCTTAATTTTTCTTGAACTATTACTTTGCATGGCATTTATGCTAAGTTTATGAAAATTCTCTCATTTTAATATTCAAATATCTTTATGAGGTCATTGCCACTCATGCACTGAATAATATTGCTTGGGGGCCATTTTGTAATTGTTGCTGGGTGTGACAGTGAACAAGGCTGATAAGGTCCCTGCTGTAATAGTGCTTACTTTTATTGGAGGAGGGCAGACAATGAGCTCATGGATTCTTCCATCCAACAGATGCTACTGATTACATAATATGTGTCAGGCATTGTGCTAACCACTGAGAATACAGCAGTGACACAAGCAAACAAACAAACATACCTGCCTCCACAGAACTACATTTTAGTGGGGGAAAAGATGAACAAAAAATAAAGAATCCAGTAAATTATAGAGTATGTTATAAAATAAGGGCTAAGGAGGAAACTAAAAAAGGGAAGAAAATGGAGAACTATGGGGCATGCATTCCAGATAAGGTGGTGATCTGAGGGAGGTCTCACTGAGTCAGTGCAAAACAAACATAAACAAATGAACAAGATGATTTCAAAGAGTAGCAAGTTCTGTGAAGTCATAGATCCGAATAAGAGCCAGGAAACTTGAACTTTGGGGAGAAGGTACTTGAGACTGTTGAACCAAGGAAGGCCTCACTGAAAAGTGACGTTTGAATAAGACCTGCATGGTAGGAAGACCCACCAGTCATGCGGAGAACTGGAGGAGAGCCTTGGCACATGAAGCTCTGTGGTGAGTTTGAGCCCAATGTGTGTGAGAAACAAAACAAAAGGCAGCATAGCCCTGTGTACATGAACACAGTAGGGGAACATGAGATGGAGTTGAAGAGGTAGACTAGGATGAAATCATGTGGTGCATGTTCTCATTGGCCCATCTTCCAGATGAAGAAACTGAGGGTCAGAGATGTGCCATCAAGAACACACAGCATTGGGATTCCACTGGTTCTAGCGCTCATGCTTATAAGCTATGTCAACACATGTTCACATGTCTATACATGCTCACTGTCCACACAGGTTCACCCCATCCTGGCAGCAAACAGCTCCTAAGTGGTTATAAACTATAGACTAGCTATGTAAACAAACATTACATGCCAGTCCAGTTGCTCCATGGGGTATCTAGAGCATAAATACATCCAGGTTAATGATTTCCCTGCAGACTGAACTGGGGCTAGACCAGAGAGAAGCCTGGGTGGCTAGTCCTTTGCCTTCCCTGGGGTCCTTCAATGTTAGTCTGTCCTCCCCAGCACCCAAAACCCCAACCAGGAGAAAAGCTCATCACAAATATGGTTGTCTCTAATCCTAGGCCAGGAGCCCTACAGCTCTTCATTCAATGAGCTCAGGCACATGGTGTTCACAGCAGGTGAAAGTAGTACACCCGGGAGACCCACAC
Source organism: Cacajao melanocephalus (assembly GCA_963573385.1). NCBI lineage: Eukaryota > Metazoa > Chordata > Mammalia > Primates > Pitheciidae > Cacajao > Cacajao melanocephalus. The sequence continues at coordinate 67,290 of CAUYLG010033927.1, forward strand.
CTTCCTTCCTTGGCCTCCCCTGACAGGGCAGCTCAGGGAACATGTATGCTAGCGGAGAAAAAGCTTAAGGACAAGAGGACCTACCTTTTGAATATTGGTCTTTCATCCCTATCTCTCTTCGCCAAGGAAAACACCTCCTGATCGGCACTCAGTAAACTGAATATTTTTTAAAAGAACAACTTTTCTTGAAATGGAGGTTTAGGTTTCCTGTTTTTGCTCATCCCCATCTTTCCTTCTTCCACCACCGGGAAGCCCTCAGTGGCTCCTGAGCATATGCTTTGGGAGGTGACTTGGCTATTGCAGAAATTCTGAGTCTTGATGGAAGATGGCGGAGTCTCCCTTTTTGCCTAGTGACAAAGTGACACAAACGATGGGTAGTGCCCCTCCCAGTGACACTAATGATCTGTAGGGTCCTAATTCTGCCTGAGTCAGGTGATGGAATCTACAGGGGGCCCAGCCTCATAGGGAGGCTGTCAGATGGCAGTACCCTGGGCTGCCTGCCTCAGTCCTGGCTGATGCATCTCTCTTGGGCACTGGTTAGGCCAGGTTCTTTCTCCTTTTAGTGCCTCCTGTGTCCAGGGGGAGTCCCTGACGTCCTTCTGCTTACCTCTTTCTTCCCAGTCTCCATCTCGAGCACATTTTCTGAAATAACCCCTTTTCTCAACATACTCCTACAGTTTTGAGATTCTGAACCTCGTTCTTGTCACCCTCCTGTCTGAATCTCCCTTTTGCCCTAGTGCACCGGGAGTCCAGCTGATTGGTTTTGTTGCTATTTGGGCCACATTGCCGATTCCTGATCATTCCTTTTCTGAGGGCTTCTGCCTCTGCTCATGTTTCTATCTTTATTTTATTTGGCTCCTGTTAAAACTTCCCCTGACCTCACCCTTACCCAGCTCTAACTCTTTGGGAGAGATAATTGGTTAATTTTCTTTCACATCCTCTTTCAAACACCCTGGCAACCTAAACACAGAAAAGTTCATCACGGTAGAGTGAGCAGCGGGGCAAATGTTGCAAGAAGTGTCTCTTTCATCCCAGGCTGGAAAATGGGTAGTCTTTCGTAGGGAGGAACCACCCCTTACAGCCCAGAGGCACTGGGTTCATTCTGGGTCTTGGACTCAGCAGCTGAATTGATTATAGGCAAGTTGCTTAACCTCTCTGTGCCTTAATTTTATCTCTAAAATGCAGTGAGAACAGTACTTATTTCAAATAAGTATTGAAGGATATTTAAAAACAACTAAAGTGCTTAGCACACTGTGAGGCACATAGTAGATGCTCAATAGATGCTAACTATTGTTAGAGGAGATGCAAAAAGGGTCCCTCCTAAGTCAGCACCTTCTGCAAGCCTTGGGCATTGGGGCTTATTTCTCTTAACCTCATTCTTTCTTGGACTGGATCCAGTGCCTTATGTGTCTAAGTCTCTTCTACGCCTTGATGATGGGGACATCACAAAAGTGTGAGTGTAGCTTTAGAGCTTCCCTGTCATCCCGCCCATACTTGGAAGTTATTTCTAGATTGCTTGTCCCAGCCAGCTGCAGAAAGAGTAAGCAAAGAATACTTTCTTTTCCAAGTATGCCTTTGCAGTACACATTTCCAGGCTTCTGTGCTGGTCACAGTTTGGTAGAGCCTGACCTATTTGGTAAATTTTGAGCTATCTTAGATTTCTTATGAGTTCTGTATTTAGATCTTTCATTAAGCCCAGTGCCTATGGTCATCAATGATTTTCTCCCGGAAGGAACTGATTACCCGTGCTCCATGTTTCTACATCCCCATTTTTGACCTTCAGTGTTTGTTTTTACTTTTTTGGCATGCTTTTCAATAATACAGGAATTCAATCCAAAGGATTTGCTATTTTTCAGGGACAGTTTGCAATCCAAAGAAAGCCAAAAAGTATCTTTTGCTTCTAGAGGTTTTTTGCATTCAACAAAGAACTTTATTTTTAAAACTGTCATCTGATTGAGCCTATTTTTTCTGTCAAAAATAAACTCACCTATTGCTAATTCTTCTATGTGCTTGAAAGCAAGGTAAAAAGTTGTTTGAATGCCTGTCTGTCCCATTAGTGTATAATCTTCAGAAGGCTGGGTGAAGGGTAGGAGGTCTAACAACAGTATCTCGCTGATTCATTTTGTCTCCCTGGTGCTTCAGGGCAGTTGGCTCATAGGAGGCTCCTAATAATTGTTGAATGAATATGTGCAATTTTAAAGACTGGCCCTTTTAGTCAAAAAATCCTTTACAGGAATATTTTGCATTATTTAGTCCTCTGGCAACTCTGTGAACTAAGAGTGGGTGGAAAGCTTTTTTTGGATGAAGTAAATAAACTGACTAGAGAGGGTAAGTAGCTGATCCAAGGTCCAGGGTTGGCCAGAACCAGTCGATGCTCTGCCCCAGGCTTCAGGCCTGTCTGATTTGTTGAATTTCAGATGCATATTCACTGGGGGAGATAATCCAGTGCAGAAATGCTAGAAGCTATAAATATACAGACTGCAATCAAGTCCAGGGGAATTAAAAATCTAACATGGAGTAAATAATGCCCCACTGGAAAGCCAATATGTTCATGAAGAAAAATTTGTAAGATGCAAGAAAAGAAGATTAAATCTAAGCTAATAATATGTGTGACATATTTTAAGAAATAGTCTGTGTACATGGCAAAGGAGTTCCAGAGCATCTAGGTGAGTTGCAAGGCATTGGGCCAAGTATTTTTAACTACCTGGCAGAGATGTTTGTCAGAAGAGAAAGAGGAAGGAAGGAAGGAAGGAAGAAAGGGAAGGAGGGAGGGAGGGAGGGAGGGAGGGAAGGCATGCTGTGTAGTTACCTCTTTTCACCCACCTTATTTCCAACCTACTGCCATAATGACTAGATTTGTTTTGATTCCATAATAATATCCTAACTGATCATTTCCTTGGGCTCAGAGATCAGCCAGATTTCAGGATTGAAATGGGCATTTAGGGAGGGTGTTGAAAGCATGGAGGCATTTGGAAGCAAATGGCTCTATGTAGCTGGAGGTAAGGGACATGCCAGGGAGAGTAAAGCACAGCACTGCTTACGTGACAGATTCAGACAACTGGCTGGATTCTGCAGACAATGGCTAGCCACTGAAGGTTTAGAGTAAGAGAGCTAATGGGAGCCCTATCTTAGGAATGACAGGAAGTTGTAACAGCTACAACCAGGATATGGAAGAAGAGGAAAAGGAGAAGCAGAAAGGCCAAATAATACTCCACTTGAGAAGTCAAGGGGAATGGATATGAGACCCTAACTTAGGGGGTATATAGAGGACAGTGAGAACATTATCAGTGGCTCCTTAGGGCCAAAGTCCAGATCTCTCGACATGACTTACAAGGTTCCCCATGGTCTGTCCCGTACTGGTCTCAATATCAATATCTCACCATCTTTGCACTGGTCACAAGTTTCTTTAAGCTCCTTGAACATGCCATGTGCTTTCTCATCTCCAGACCTTTGCGTATGCTTCTCTTTTTGCCTAAAATAATGATGAAGTTGATGATGATGCCAATAGTGGACACATATAGCGTGCTTGCCATGAGCCTGTTACTGTTTTAAGTATTGACATCTATTAGCTATTTTCCAGAAGAAGCTCCAGTTTTTTGGAGCAGTGCTATGTCTTCTCTCGTCTTCTATGGGAAGCTAGTCTTACTGCAATGTGGTACTGAACTGAAATTCCAAGCCTGGGGTTTTCAGCCCATGCCGAAATCTTTACAGCATACAGCTTCTTGCAATAAACTTTTATTAGAAAGTAAAAAAGATGGCTATTCTGCATTTTGGTATGTAAATTTCTGTGTCTGCTTATTTTTAGAAAAATTAAAACTACTGAAAATGACCAGAAAATGATTTCACCATATTGTGACCTAAATGCAATGTTACTCTCTATTTTGTTCCTCCCCAACTATATCCACAGCATATAAAGCAGTTCTTGGCACATAGTAAGGACATGATATATATTTGTGAAATGAGTGAGTGAATGAATAAATTGATGAAATTTCTGTAGAGATATGTTGTGGTCCCCAAGCCAGCTCCTTCACACCTGGCTCTACCATGTTTCTTCACTCGTAGTTACACCTACTAAGACCACAGCCACCCACTCACAGTGTGGTGTTTTCTCCTGTGGTCTTCTTCAAGGGTCACAGTGACCACTGCAGAACAAGAGTAGTGAACCCAGGGAAATGCTCATGTTACTATCCCCTCATCATGCCTGGTTGCTAGCCCCCTATCGCCCAGGGTGTGGTGGGACAGGTAAAATACTCTAAAGGAAATTAGACATCTCAGAGGACCAGGCTCTGAGAGAGGAGGTATGGGAGAGTGAGAAAGAGCAGTGCTTGACATGACTCATCTCCAGTTCTTGTTGGTGAAGGTAATTCTAAGATCCTAATTCTAAGACTCTCTAATGAAGACTAGAACTCAGGGGATGCATCCTCTGTTGATGGTAGTGTCCATGTATATCTATCTTTGGCTTTTGTGGACAAAGACATGAAGGCCAGCTGCCCTCCTTTGAACCTGAGTTTTTGTTTTGTTTTGTTTTGAGATGGAGTTTCGCTCTTGTTGCCCAGGCTGCAGTGCAATGGTGCGATCTCAGCTCACTGCAACTTCTACCTCCCAGGTTCAAGCAATTGTCCTGCCCCAGCCTCCCAAGTAGCTGGGATTACAGGCATGTGCCACCATGCCTGGCTAATTTTGTATTTTTACTAGAGACAGAGTTTCTCCGTGTTGGTCAGGCTGGTCTCAAACTCCTGGCCTCAGGTGATCAGCCTGTCTTGGCCTCCCAAAGAGCTGGGATTACAGGTGTGAGCCACCGCACCCAGCCAAACCAGAGTTTTTAGATTTCATCCTTCTCTCCAGGTGATGGTGAGAGCCATGAGCCAGCATGGCCAAAGCCACTTGGGTGAAAGACAGAGAATAACCATGTGGGTGAGATGGCTGGTGGGACTAGTGGATCTTAGAGATAGAACCACACCATGTGGGAAAAAGAAGCACTCTTGCTTGTTTTACCCATGTCTTACATAAACATGCCTGGCACTAAGACTTCAATGAGAGAAAGCTGAGGCACCTGGCCTCAGTTCTCATCCATAAAGGAATCACAGCACACGGCAAAGTGACCTCTCGGCTGGCATCTCCTAATGGCCTGTGAACAATTCAGTTACTTCACAGGCTCCTAAGAGTGAGCCCGGAAGCAGTACTGTGCTCTGTGATCTAACTGAGAACATGAACCAGCTGTTTTGAGCCATTTATTTCAAGTCCAGCTCTCCAAACTTGATTTCAGGAGGATGAGCTGTTCCACCTGTCTCCACTTCCCCCCTACGGCACGTATTCGAAGAACCTTTGTTCTAGCAATACGGCTGATGGGGTGAGATCCTGAGAGCTATCAAAAATAGGTGTTATTGTGCCAGTGATATAAATCATGAAGCTCCAAAATGGGGGAAATTGATTTGAAGACTATAATTAAACATAGCTCAAATGTTGTTCAAGGCTAATTACTAAGCTTCAGTTTGACTTTTAAAGCTCTGAATTAGTAGGCAATTAATCCTTTTCTACCGCGTTAGAAATGCACACCGTAAGGTAAAGGGTGGTTCCCTGGGTAAGCGCAATGGCAGCACGGAGCAGGTGTCAAATGTGTTTTGGGGTTTAACATGTTAACTATGGTGCTTTAAATGCAAATGTTAGGATAACCCTTATTTAAGCACACATGGATATGTTTCTAAGTTATTATCAAATAATATATAAAAATTTTCACATTCATTTTTTTAATTGCTGTAGAAGTAAATGAATCCTTCTTAGTGCCTTAGGGCCTGCTGTGGAGGATTCTGGAGTCCAGGTTCTCAGCAATCTTCAGCTGACATCATCTTTATTGAAAAGGAACTGTCAGGGACACCGTCCTGTGGGTACGATCTAAACTTTCTTAACTTCTATTTTAAGTTCAGGGGTATATGTGCAGGTTTGCTATCTAGGTAAATGTGTGTCATCGAGGCTTGTTGTACAGATTATTTCATCACCCAGGTATTAAGCCTAGTATCCATTAGTTATTTTTCCTGATCCTCTCCCACCTTCTACCCTCTGATAGGCCCCAGTATGTGTTGTTCCCCTTTATGTGTCCCTTTGAGAACTTTCATTTTTAAATATCTCCAAGTAGACAGAGTCCCAACTGCTCTCAGTGACTAGTCCAGATTTAAATAGCTAAACCATAGGAAATAATTGCCCAGCCATAGGGGAGAGTATAGAAAACTAATAGTATATTCACATGGCGGAATACTATGTGGCCATAGAGAAGTGAAGGCTCTTTATGGACAGATATCGAAAGACCTGTAAAATATACTGTAAAATGAAAAAATTGCAAAGTACGGGCAGGTGCAGTAGCTCACGCCTGCAATCCTAGCACTTTGGGAGGCCAAGGCAGGAGGACCTGAGTTCAGGAGTGTGAACCAGCCTGGCCAACATGGTGACACCCAGTATCTACTAAAAATACTGTAATTCCAGCTACTCAGGAGGCTGAGGCACAGGAATCGCTTGAATCTGGGAGGCGGAGTTTGCAGTGAGCCAAGATTGCACTACTGTACTCCAACCTTGGTGACAGTAAGACTCTGTCTCAAAAAAGAAAAAAAGCAAGGTGCTAAACGTAATGTGCTACCATTCGTGGGAACAGTGGGGAGTAGATATATATGTGCTGTGAATGCATGAAAGATCTCTGAATGGATACACAAGAAGGTTGAAACTGAGTGGCTACAGCATAGGGAGGCATGAGAGACCTTTTATTGTCTACCTGTTTGAATTTTGATCCCTGTGACTGCATTACTTATTCAAAAGTTAAGTTTAAAATAAAAGAATAACTTGTTATCTAAGGAAATCCTATATTTCTTACACTACATTTCAAATTTGATTTCTAGGCTTATAAGTCAGGTGGTTTCACATGCTGTCTAAGCTTTCCCTTAGAAAAATAGACCATGGGGCAAGGTTCCCTCTTGATTTTCCTTCGCAAACACTGTCTTTGAGAAGTTTCTCTCTCCTAGGAAAATTAACAGGAGGGAATTAGGGGGCATAGGGTCTTGATCTTTCTGGATCATTCCTTTAGTTTTCCCAGGGGAAGGGAAGATGGTGCCTGCTGGTTTCTTGGGAAGCTGCTGGGAAGATACCAGCACGGAAAGTCCAGCTGGATCTCAGGTCAGCTTTCTGAATCGCCATAATGATGGGCAGCCTTGATGGAGACAGCCCTGGGCTCCCCCCAGCCCCGTGTCCCTGGGAACTGCAGGGGGCAGAGCAGCTCTCTGCTCTGTAAGTTGCTCTAGGACATCCTCCTGCTGGGGCTGAGGAATGACAGTGCAGGAGCTTGTGGCTGCGGCTGCTCAGCCCTTCTCAGCAGAAATAGAAATCCTTGCCCTCTGGAAGGGACAGGGAAGGAGGTCACATAACTGCAGCAGCTCACATAGTCCCAATGCTGAGCAAAATGTTTCCAAAATGGAAATCTCCACACAGCAGAAGAGGCAAATGACAAACGCTTTTTAAAAATCTAAGATCTTTCATATTGAAAAGTCCCACCCAGAAACTCAAAACAGTACTGCAGCCATCTTTATTACCTAAGAAAGAATCTCCTTGAGAATGAATCAAAGAGCTTCATAAATTGCTCCTCTTTTGTTTTGTGGACATGGAGGTGAAGTTTTGCCCTCACAATGTTGTGTTTACCCAAAATAAATAGCAAAAGATGACAGTGTCAATGGAAAATAAAAGACATTTCAGTTCATCAATAACTGGACAGTGATAAAAATAGGCTCTCAGAAGCCACAGCATAAAATATGCCCTCAAAGCTCTATGCTTGTGGGAGGAAATGGATTCTTTGGCTGGTATCTGAAAAATCCTGTGAGGTGGTTGTTCTTTAAAAAGGCCCCCTAAGGCCCCAGGCTCTTCTAAATGTCTGCTATTTCAGGGCATCTCAGCACGTTCAAGAGCTCAAATATGATGCCACTGGTGGGCAATACACACAAAAAAGTGTCTGTTCACTCTTGCCATCACCCCAGCATCAGCTGCTGACTAGGACATCTCACCCCCAGACGTTGACACAAACAAAGCTGACATTCACAGAGATCAGTGGCTTGTCATTTCTTTCAGTAAGAATTTAAGAATCTGTGCTAGAAAGGTGAAGTTCAGGGGGCTGAAGACCAAGGCAAATACAGGGAGATAAAAACAAATTGAAGAAGAAAGAAATGCTCCAATGTTCTGCTTCAGGTAAGCATTAAACTTCCACGTGTATCCCAGCCACCTACCAGATTAAGCCCTCCAATCTCTATACTAAATTCCTTACTTGTAAAAGAGGGATAATATCAGTCCACCTTGTAGGGCTGATGGGAGGATTAACTAAGATAATCAATGTCTGCAAAGCACATAGATATTGCATGGCACAGAGAAAATGCTCAAAAATTGGGAGCTATTATTTTTGTTATTATTATGCAGAAGTGGCTGGGAGCAGTGGCTCATGCATGTAATCCCAACACCTTGGGAGGCCAAGGCAGGAGGATCTCTTGAACTCAGGAGTTTGAGATTAGCCTGGGCAATATAGTGAGATCTCTCTCTATTTAAAAAATAAAAAAGGGCAAGGTGGCTCACGCCTGTAATCCTAGCACTTTGGGAGGCCGAGGCGGGTGGATCACAAGGTCAGGAGTTCAAGACCAGACTGGCCAACATTGCAGTGAGCCGAGATCATGCCACTGCACTCCAGCTTGGGCTACACAGCGAGACTCCATCTCAAAATAAATAAATAAATATAAATAAAAATAAAAAATTTAATTAAAAAATATGCAGAAGTCTGGGAAGAAGCAAAGTGTAATGTTTCCAGTAGCTTTTTGCTGGGAGAAGCCCAAGTTATAGTCAGAGACATGATTATATTTTGTTTTTTCAAGTGTAGGCCTGGAAACCAAATGGAAAAGTCAGCAAGAGGATGATTGTGTGGCTCACATCCCTTTTCACTAGCTCTTGGGGTTCATGGCGTCCCCACCATGCAGCCAATAACTCCCATGTGAACCCCGACCCCTTTGCATCTAATAACGACAGCCTTCCCTGTTTATCCACAGCTCTCTGCCACACGCTGTCAACTAGTTTATTCCAGAGTTGATTTGTATCCGACATGACTGTAATCGACACTGTTATCGTATCATAAAACCCAAGGTCACAGGAAGGTGAAGATGGGCTAAAGGATCTGTTATGTTCAATGAAAATAATATAAATCAATCATCTGGATAAAAAACACACAACTATAGGAAAACGCATAAACCGAAACAACACATCACATTTTTATGTGATTTTATGACTTGCTTCTTTTCCTTTATGACTCACTTTCCTTCCGTTAGGCACCTTGGCCTTCACTTGTCTGAAGCAGGGATTCTCTGCTGTGGTCTTTCATAACACTAATGGGGAGAGCTGTTCTTAGAAAATATTTAGGGGACTATATAATACTCGTAATGAGAATATGGGTGGATTTCAGTCAAAGAATTTCTTAAAAGGCACTTCAAGGCAAAAGACTGCTGCTTTCAGTTTTATGGGCTACAAGATTATTTCCCTGATAAGAGTTTCTAGCATCCCCTGAAAGATGAACGTCTGAATGTAATGACCCGGCAGAGAATGGGCTTCTTGTCCTTGTCCATGTGCAAACAAATCCCTGGGCCAGAAGGGGAGAAGGTTCTGTTAGACTTTTTAAAGGCCCTCTAGACAATGCAGCAGTAACTTTTAATCATAAGCCCTTCCACAACTCCTTTGTGTTTTGGGCACAACACCTCTCTTCTTGCTGATGTGATTGATGTCCTGCAGAGAACACCCAGCCCAGAGCCACAGAACACAGAGAAACAGTGTTGGGGTAAATATCACACGACAATGCGCTGCCTGGACTGCAAAGACAGGCAAACCAGCTCAAACAGGGTTAATGTGCTTGTGATGTTTGTTACCTAGATTGTCTGATTTACCCAGAACAATTCAGATGAGGTCAGAACCATACAGATGGAGGTCTTTCTTTGCCTTTCTGTTGGATAGAGCTAGTTATGTGTTCCAGAATTCCTTCCAAACCCGATCTCTCTAACACAATGAAGCCTGTTATGCAACAGCTCTTTTTAAAGTCCTTTAAAAAAATAAATAGTAGTGATATAGAGAATATCTTGTTTGTTTGTAAATCTCAGTGATATAGAGAATATCTTTTTTGTTTATAAATAGCAATGATACAGAGAATATCTTATTTGAACAAGCCTGTCAATGTGTACCAAGCACTTTCACATGTATTTGTGAAAGACTTTAGAAGCATATTATAGTTTCTGTTCTTACTTTCTTTAAATATTTATATGTGCAGCCACAGTTTAAAGGTGTCTAAAGGGCCTCGTAGTTTATTTCAAAAGCAGTTTTAAATTAATCCAGCAGAAGACCAATGTAGCAAGATAAACAGACCCTAGTCCACCTCTGGTCCAACATGCCCCAGAAAGATAGTAGCTGCATAAATAAATAGCTCATACCAGCATTAGCACTACTCACTTACACCAGCATCACATAGGGATGCTCCAGCATTCCAGCTTTACACAGCACTTTCTGTTGAACAGCTCAGCAAGGCGTTGAGATCTGTGGGCTCTTTTTAAGGACCAGTGTTTTGCACAAACCCTCTGACTCCAGCCTTCTAGCTTATCGGGGGCTTTGAATGAAAGGTGTTGAATCCTGGGGTAGCTAGATAGTTCTATCTTTCCAAGTAGTTGGGGATCAATCATTATTTGCTGACTTTGAAAGGATTTTCATTTCTTTGTGTCATTGTGTCCTAGGGCCTAGGGATGCCTTTGGCACCAGAAGCTCATAATTTCTCCTTTCCTATTAGGATCGTAGGTGTGAAAAATGACAAGCAGGGCCGTTTTATCTGTATGGCTAGGCATCTGACAAAATGTCACTCTCTGCATTTCCATTTGTATAGGAGTTTTCATGAGAATGTAAGATCCTTTAAAACAAAGTCCATGGCCTGTAATATAGCTATTATTTTTGCATGAATGGCTTCAGTTAACCAAATTTGGTGAAATACTCTAATTTTGAGAAGAGGTATTCTTAGAAATTTTCTATTAGTTTAAAAAAAGGTATCAGTTACTTCATGTCTTCGTTCGCTTGTTTGTTTCCACATTCCTTAAAGGGCCACAGATAATTTTAAGCTTGAGCAAAGAACCAGGCCTCCTGACACAATGTGAAGAAGGGAGGCACCGTGTGGAGGGAAGATGGCGTATGTGGCACAGACCTCCACCTCTGCTCGCCACCGCAGAAGGGCACTCCTGCATGGGCAGGCAATGGCAGCGTCAGGAAGGGAATTCACATTTGCTTAGGTTGTTAGTCATTATTCATTGCAATAGTCTTGTGTTTTCATTTAAAAAAGAACGACCAAAAAAAATAAAAAACAAAAATGCAAAACCTGATATTGCAAAAAATTTAAGTGAAAACTACCAGCATAGGTATCATTTTGCAAAAGAATTTGGCACCTGGGTACCTTACAGGATGTTTCCCTAGCACAGTGAAACTGTATTCAAATTTTTTAAAAAGGTTTTGCACACAATGTGATTGGAAGACATTTGTCTAAAGTTTTAACTATATATGTTATATATATTATATATAAACAAATGATGTTTTTATTATATATGCAAACACTACCTACAAAGCCTTATTCCAAATATTTAAAAATAACGTGTAGTTTACCTTCTCTAAATTTGTATTGGGTGAGCGAGACCAAAAAATGTCCCAGGTTCCAGTAAGATGAATCTCCTGACATTAGACAGAGTCTACTTAACCTCTACATGATGACTGACACACTGGATGTATCCATGATGAGCATTAGTGCTCTGCTAACAACGTCCTCTTGTGCACATGGTATTGATCTGCTTGGGTTCCAGTTCACCAACTCCAGCTGCTCCCTGCTATCAGGAAGAAGGTGCTGAATAAGCAAGGGAAGGAAGGGACAGGCCGAGGGGACTAATTCTTTTCTTTCACTCAGGAAGGCTTACGTGACCCTCAACAACAGCAACAACAAAAATTGCATTGCAAGCCTGTCCCTAAGAGTATTGGATAAATAAATACTTGATCCTGCCTTTGGGGGGGTCACACAGAATGGGGGACTGCCATAGTGTCAGTACCTGACCCAGGCCCTGCATTTATCTCTGGTTCTTCCTACATGTCCTGGGATCCCTCACCAAGAGGTGTGGGATTATTCTTTCATGGCCAGAAACAGGGAATGCTTCAGATATTAGAAAGTAGGCATTCTAGAGACCTCGACTGTGTTGTTGTTCTACTGTTTCCTGAGTGATGTCTCAGTTTCACATCTGTAAAATGAATAGCATCCCCCTCACTGAGATGCTGTGATGATTACATGAGATAATGCCTGTAAAGTGTTTAGTGCAATTCCCCACATAGGGAAGTAAATTCTCCACTCAAAAAAGTGTTCATGGCATTGCTACTGCCCACAAATCTCTGAGCTGATAATATAGGGCTATACCCAGAGCCAACGTGGTTCCCAAAGAATAGAGAAAAGCAGAGCTTTTCCATCCTTTATAGAGGAACTGAGGCAAATCAGCACATTTCCCACCTCTTTATAGAGAAACTGAGGCAATCAGCTTATTTGCCTCAGTTTCTCTACAAATGGGTGGGAGAATGTCGGACCTCCCTTTCAATCAGATTAGAACTATCCAAGGGCTGGAGTACCTATTGTTTCTTTCAAGGTCCTACATTTGTAATCTACCATGTTAAACTCTTGTTGGTTTTTGTTTCACAAATTAAAAAAGAAAAATGTTTTCAGCTGCTCCTTGAGTGGTTTTGGGTAGGCCAGCATTAGGTGAAAAATGCCGCCATACATATCCCCAAGCAACTAACTTGCTTGTGAGAATGAAATGAGCAACCCCGGAAATGCAATGCATTTTCCCACATAGAATGAGAGACTGAGCTCCTCATTTAAGATTGCAAGCACTGCAACGTTGTCCAGTTACTGAGACGCCTAGAGACGTGCATTTAAAATTAGAACCAAGGCTTATTGGATGATTACTATCTATATCCTATGTAAATATGAAAACTGTCTTTCCATCTAAGTGGTTAAATATGGAGAGATACTGAGAGAGAGGAGTTCACGTCTTACTGATATGGCAGACCTATCTCAAGTTTAATGCTGTGATAAGAGCACATTTCTTTAAATAGTCACAGCAGATTTAACAACTGGCTTTCTTCAACCTCCTTAAAAATATATAAAATCCAAAAGCTAGAGCCCTGGAGGCTAAAGGACTGACATAGATGCCTCGTTTCATAACCGGTGGTCTGAAGCAGGGCCTTTCTCAGGAATTCCCCGAGGGCTTCCTGCTGCTATTCAGGGTGGTGCAGACTCCACTCTCCATCAGAGGGTAAAGTGGGGATGGCCCTTTCACAACAACCGTGCCTCTTGGTTCTATGCCTTTCCTCTCTTTTTCCTGTTCCTCAGAGTCTTTCTAACCTAGCCCATTCTCTAAGGTTCAGGCACACAAAGTCAGAACGAATCCACCGTTTCACTATCCTGCAGCAGGAGAGAATTGGGGGGTTATAGCCCTCCACCATCTGTATAGTTGGGCATTGGATCTGGTGCTTTCCAAATAAGGCTACTTTCTATCCACAGGGATGATTGGAAGTGTGCTGTTGTGTTGGGTCACCTTCTGACTAGAGCAGGGGAGGGGATGGCCCTATTCCTTCAGTGAATGAAGGCCAGGGTGTCCAGCCTCCAGCAGTGCATGAACCGTCCACACAACGAAGGACTGTCCGGATGCCATTGGCATCTCCATTGCCTCTAGACTCTTCCAGACTCTTTCCAAGTCACTCTTCTTTCCGTCACAGGCTTCTCTTCCCTTATCTAAGACTGACCTCTAAGGCCACTAACTCTTCTTTTTAGGAGCTTCTTCCCAGCCTCATTTCTACCACAGACCTAGGGTGAGGTCTCTGTGTGATAGTGTTAACTCTGTGTGTAATCCCAGCATCTTATTTGGCCAAGATCTAATTGTAACTCCCAACCTCCTGCAGATGACTTTTATCATTTGTGGGCACAGAATGAAAACAGTAGTGAGGGGGACCATCTCACTCCAATATCCGAGTCCCTAATGCCGCCCTCTCCACCTTACTAGTGCTGTTCCCTCTAAGCCCTGCTCTCTGACTCTTGGCCCCAACCCCACTGCCTGACCAGCTCTTTGTTTCTTCCTGACTTAGCAATGGCTCCATCTGGTCAGACCTTAGGATGATGCCCAGTTCTAGCCCCTTGTCCCCAGTTCTATTGGTGTGATACTAGTTCTCTACTAGCAGAGACTTCTTCTACCTGGACTACAACCCATTGTTCTGGATTGGGGTGAGGAATGCCCTCCTACTGCAATGATCTCTGAGTGCAGCATTACAGATGGTTTTTATTCTCTCCTAATTACTCTATTCTAATTTTATTATTTTAGCAATCAGCATGTAATCTTATACCCTCTTCCCTTAGTCTCTTATGTTTTTTTAAAATTATGTAAGGATTCTGTGAATATATTTTAAAATGTTTCATTTTTTTTGTTATTTAAAACAAAGACATTAAGGTAGAGTCACAGGCAATCATTTCACTTCCCTTGGCCCCAATGTAATATATTCTTTACAGAATTTATCAGTTTGAGGTGTATCACTCTAGAACTCTTCTATGCATTTACCTATAAATACACCATTTGTATTTATGCATACATCAACTATAAACTCAAAAAAATATAAAAGTTAACAAATGATTATTTATTGGCAGCCATGTCATTCACCATCTTGGTTGGTCTCCATTTTGCTCTGTCCCTTCCTGAAATTTCTGCTCTCTCGGCTCAGGTTCCTTCTCCGCTTTCCCCAGCCTGGTGGACCCTCTCTTGATGTGTTCTCTGGCCACTGCTCCAACTTTCTGATAAAGCCACTGATTCTCGTTAAAGTCTTCTTAAGTTTTCACAGCCTCAATCCTCAGCTACATCAGCACGTTTGACTCATCTTTCTCTGTTCATGTTCCTACCAGATGCTCTTCTAAGGACAGGGGTTAGGAGTTTGTTCAATTATTAAACAATAACATACAGGTAGGTAGCTACCATCTTCCTCTGGGTGTCTCAGAATTGTAATTGAGAAAATACACAACACAATTTGCATTTTATCACATGCTGCCTTTAGGGTGATTTCTCAATCTTAGCAAATTTAGGGGAGGACACTTTTACTACAACATTTTACAATTTACAAATAATAAAACTATGTGGTCAGTTTATCAGCCCCAAAGTAGGCATTGTCCCATTAGACAAATAGTTGAACATCTGATATGTGGAAAAAATCCAACTGAGAAACAACAACTAAAAATAGAATTCAGAGAAGCAATGAGTCATGGCCTAAATGAACAAATACATTAAATGATATATTAAATGAAACAGAATCTCCAAAAGAACATTGAGGCTGGCTTAAGGTAATCTTCCCCATCTCAAAACTATAGATGTTAGAGGGTCTCAGGGATACTGGGGATCACAAACGCTTTTTTTGTAACTTTACCATTTGTTTGGGTTTTTATTCCCTTGAAGACATGATCTGCCCCCTTTGTACTACTGCACACACATGCCCTTATTTTAGTCCTAAAATAAAGGTTGGTTTAGACCAATTTTTTCTGCCTTACATGACTATAAACCTACCTCCCAAATAGAAAAACAACCTAGCTTTCTGGGTTTATCAGGACAGTAACATCTATGCTAATCCCTGATCAGCCAGGTGCTTGCCTCCTGGGTAACCTTGAATTAAGACCAGCCTCCCTGCTCCTTCCTATTCTCCAGTTACTTCCCCAGACAGTAGCATTAGCATGCTCTTCTGCCCTCCTGGCCTGTGGGATAGGCTAACAAATAAAACGTGGGAAAGCTGTTTGCAAAAAGAAATCCCTTGTTGACACAGGCATGATGAAAAGAGACAGGTCAGCTCAGACAGGAAGCTTTACATCCTGACTCAGGCTCCACCTCAAGTCAGAGAACCCATCACCTTAATTGAGTGCCAGGCACCGTGCTTGCAGCTAGAGGAAAGCAATGATGAAACAGTCGATTTAGCTGGGGAGGCCTGACTAAAACATATGAGAAAACAGACAGCAGTGCTAGAAAATAACTAGTGTCAACACCAAGTGTCACAGGATGTAGTTTCTGTATTGAGAGTTTAAAATATCTCCTATGCAAGATGCCCTGTCTCCATAGATTGCACGCCTTCTTAGGCTCACAGTTTTTGTTTCCTGGTGTAGTTGTTTGGTTATAGCTGATTTAGTATTGCTTATTGTTTCATATGTGTTTGTCTTCCCAACTGGTTTGTTAACTCATTGCAGGTGAGAGTCACATGCTTCTCTTTATTCTTAAAAATTAATGGACATATAATGATCTCTTCCCTCCCTTTTTTTGCAGTTTGAAATGTAATTCATATGTCCTATGATTCACCCATTAAAATACAGAATTCAGTGGTTTTTTAGCATATTCATGGAATTGTAAAATGAGCACCATAATCGATTTTATGACATTCCCATCATGCCCTAAGAAACACTGTGCCCTTTAGCTTTTTACTCCTTATTCTCCCATCTCTTCCTCCACACCCAAGGCAAACACTAATCTACTTTCTGACTCTATCGATTGTCTATTCTGGACATTTCATATAAATAGAATCATACAATACGTGGCCTTTTGGGTCTGGCTTCTTTCACTTAACTGAATGTTTTCAAGTCTCATCCATGTCGTAGCCTATATCAGTACTTCCTCCTTTTATGGCTGAATAATATTTCATTGTATGGATAGACTACGTTTCATTTATCCACGTACCGGGTGATGGATATTTGGATTATTTTTTCTTTTTTGGCTACTATGAATAACTCTGGTATCAACATTCATACACAAGTTTTTGCATGGACATTTTTTCATACGTTTTGGATATATCTTAGAGTCAAATCGCTGGTCAAATGCTAACTCTGTCTTTAACTTTTTGAGGAACTGCTAGATTACATGTCAAAATGGCCACATCATTTTACACTCCCACCAGCTGACCTCACCAATATTTGTTATTATCTGAATTTTGTATTCTAGCCATTATAGTGCATGGTAAGTGGCATCTTCTTATGGTTTTGATTTATATTTCCCTGATATCTAATGATGTCGAGCATCTTTTTATGTGCTTAATGGCCATTTTATATCTTCTTTGGAATAATGTCTATTCAATTTTTTGCCTATTTTTAAATTGAGTCATTCATCTTTTTGTTATTGAGTTATAGCAATTTTAAAAATGCATCCTATATAGGAGTTCCTTATTAGATTTGTGATTTGGAAAAACTTCTCCCATTGTGTGGATTGCCTTTTCACCTTCTTGATGATGTCTGTTGAAACACAAAAGCCTGTAATTTTAATAATATTCAATTCATCTACTTTTTTTGTTGTTGCTTGTGCTTTTGGTGTCATATTGTAAGACTCCATTGCCAAATCCAAGATCTCCAAGGTTTACCCCTGTGTTTTCTCCTAAGAGTTTTATAGTTTTAGCTCTTCCATTTAGGCCTTCGATCCATTGTGAGTTAATTTTTATAGATGGTTAAGAACGATTCGTTTTGTTCTTGTTTTTGCTTTTTGAGTCAGAGTCTCACTCTGTAACCCAGGCTACAGTGCAGTGGCACAATGTGTCTCACTGCAACCTCTGCCTCCCCAGTTCAAGCAATTCTCCCTGCCTCAGCCTCCCAAGTAGCTGGGACTACAGGTACCCACCACCTGTAATTTTGCCCGCCTAATTTTGTATCTTTAGTAGAGACAGAGTTTCTCCATGTTGGCCAGGCTGGTCTCGAACTCCTGACCTCAGGTCATCTGCCCACCTTGGCCTCCCAGAATGCTGGGATTACAGGCATAAGCTACCATGCCCGGCCAAGAATGATTTCTTAACATATGTCAGTTGACTATTATATAATCAAAAGAAAGTTCAAGCTAAGTTTTATTACTCATTCAACAAATATTTATTGAGGACCTACTATGTGGCAGGTTCTTGTTAGGCATTTGGAATACAGCTGTGGGCAAAACAGTAGAGCCCTGCTCTTAGGAAGTGCTAAGAATAGTGGGAGACAGATAGTGACATCACCTCAGATGCAGCAGGAAATGCTGCGAAGAGAAAGTACAAGTTGGTTCCAAAAAGTTCGGCCTGGGTACCTGATCCAGCCTAGAAGGCCAGGGAAGGCATTGACCTGAAGAGGGAGGAAGGGGGAGTGAGGCAAGTGTGGGGTGAGGGGTAGGAAGAATGGTTTTTAGCAGAAGGAACACCACACTGAGTGAGAGAGGGAGAAAGTTCGAGAGGCAGGCAGGGGACAGAACAAGGAAGACTTTTTATTAAACCTTTCCTGTATTCCCTTGCAGACTACTGCATGTGCACATCCTTCTAAGCTCTTTTCTGTGCTGCATTATTTTAAAGAGGTTTTATTTCAATGCTGGGAGGCAGGATCATTATGCATTTCTTGAATGAAGAAACCTTTGCCCAGGGAGGTGAGGTGACTGAATTGCAGGCCCACCCAGCCAGCAAGCAGCGAAGCCAGTTGCAAACCCCGGGCTGTCCAAGCCCACACCCTGCTCATAAGGTCTGCTGCACTGCCTCTGCTCAAGATGAGTCATCCTCCAGGGAAGCTCTGAGGTTGAAGTTTAGGAAAAAAGCAGACTTCACTGAGATATTTGAGTCAATAATTCTGAAAAGACTTGTCCCGAAGAGAGACTAGAGCGCACACTTTGGGGCTAGAGTCTTCAAGTCTGTGAAAGCATGAAAATGCCAGCGGCCCTACTGGTTGTTAAGGAAAAGCCTAGTCACCCCCAGTGTCAGGAAGCCAAGCTTAATTGTTCCTCTTATGCAAAGAAGACATATTCTAAGATAAAGTTTTCTGGAGTCTTATGACCTCAGCTTGAAGGTCACAGTGCACTTGAGGGGTCCATGCTTCTCTGGAGGTGCTTGATGTGAGATCATTCTCGGCTTGCTCTAGAGCCTTCAAAAGCTGGACCTCAACATCACGTCATCACATGATGGTCCTTGCCTTTAACCAGAATGATTGATTATTCTGGTAAAAAAAAAAAAAAAAACAAACTCATAAATCATTTGATTTACTCTACTTCCCAAAAAGCACTACAGCCCTTTAAGAGACAGTGTTGCTGGTGTGGGTACGTGAATCTCAACTCCGCAGGCATCTGGAGAAGACTGATAGCACAGGAAACCCTAAACGCAGATGAAATTTCCCACCTGATTACCCAGAAGCAATCAGGCTGGTGTGATTGCACAGCCTTGGGCAGCTCAATGTCCTCCTTTGGAAGTTGCAGGCTTTTAGATTTCGGAGTTTGTCCAGCTGGAAGCTCAGGCAGAGATGATAAAGCAGAACGTATGGTAAAGCTTTATGAAAAGCAATACCCTAAAAGTAGACGGGGAAAGTTGCTTGTCTCAGACTACAGTGCTTCTTGAAATTTCTGTACATTTCTACCCCCACCCTGAGCCAGCCCTTCTCTGCTTATCTGTGAACTTGAAAATGAGACTAGGGATAAATTGGCCTCGGCGATGAGCTTGTGCTCTTGGAGTGTGTGACTAAGTGCAAAGACACTTGCTGCTCGTGTAACTGGGTCTTACCACCTCATTTTTTCTATTACAGCTCACACTCTTATGTCTTATTCTATTTTGCTTGATAAAAGGCAGTGTCACAATTTTAAAATACCAAGGGCCAGGCATGTCATTTTCATAAATGATTGAAATGGGCTAGGAGTTAGGCAAGAAGAAGCAGTACAAACAGAAAAACTGGAGATTCCCTCTCTAGAAGGGGCAATACCTGCTCAGCCCCAATTCACCGCTGCCATGCAAAAGTTGGGCCAGTGTTGGCAGACATTATCATTTTTTTAAAAAAGCCAGAAATCCTGAATGTTATTGAACATTTTCATATTTAAAGCAATGTAGGGATCAGGCACACTGAAGGCTCATAGGCTACCAGTTTGTAATCTCTGCAGAAGAGCATGGTGCCTGCAAACACAGACTCTGGAATCCAATTAGCTAAATTTGCATTCTATGTGAACTGTGGACCTTGAGCAAATTATCCAATCTTTTATCATCATCATCAATTAAAAATTCACCCATTGAGATGTTTTGAGAATTAAATGTGTTTAGCACAATTCCTGACCTATGGTAAACTCTCAGTAAAGGTTAACTATTCCTGTTCTACTTTGATTTCCTTTGAAAAGACAAGTCTCCATCCCTGAAGAGCAGTTTTGCAAAGATTCCTAGTGCTGAAAACTGCCCAGCAACAGGCCCTGCTGGGAGTGTCTGAGCTATAAGCTCGGAGGAGGCGCAGCCGCTTGCTTTCCTGCAGCTCATCCAAGGCCAGAAACCCAGCCCCTCCCCCACTAGGCATGCCCAGAAACTGTAGATCCTGCCTTAATTACCAGCAATTAAGCCGCTTCAGCCTGCAATACAGGATCAGGCACTGTGCCCTGGCCTCCTGAGGACCTTACGGGAACACGGCTCAGCCCTTCCAGAGCCTCCCTCACCTCCAACTGTTTATTTAGTCCCTGGCCACCCCCACTCCCTCTTCAAACCTCCCTGGTGTCAGACACACTCTGAGCCATAGAAACCTGAAGATCATGGGCAAGGGTCCTTCTTTAGCTTCATTCTCATTCTAACCCTCTGCATCCAAATAGGCGTTCTCAAGAGCAAACCTCAGCTCACAAGAATCTCTCTGGATTGCATGAGAGATGGAAGTCCCTGTCTTTGCAAGTGCATTTTCTTCATTTGCTAAAAGTCATTTATAAGAGGGAATTTTCCTACAACAGTGAAGGAAATAATACATTTACTCAAGCGGGAAATAAAATTGAGAAAAGAAAAACAAAAGGCCTTCTAGAATGGGAGAAAGGTAGATTAGCAGAGGCAGAGTTGTTTCTTTTTCTATTTTTAAAAATTTTTACTTATTTATTATTTTAGAGATAGGGTCTCTAAAAAATGGGGAGACCCCATTTTGGAGCTGGGGTCTTCATTTTGGGTGACAGAGCCCAGGCTAGAGTACAGTGGCACAATCGTAGCTCACTGCTGCCTCAAACTCCTGGGCAAAAGGGATCCTCCAGCCTCAGCTTCCTGTAGCTGGGATTACAGGCATGCCCTGCTACACCCAGCCAAAGGTGTTTCTTTGGAAGAGGACTTTCTACAAAAATTGAGTGAGTTAGTTTAGGGAGATGCTGGGGGAGGTGGCCATCCAGACAGTTCCAGACACTTGTGCGGACTTTAAATAGCAAAATGGTAAGAACACCAGGGCTCAAACTTGGAGATCCATTTTGGTAAAAGCATCTCTGGGTTTTAAGCACTCTTGGACACAGGCAGGGAGGAGGGGCTGGAATAAGGAAGGCCGATGTTGCCCTTCCCCTTTGAGCTTTGCATCTATGGCACAGTCTGAAACAGCTAGGAAAGTCTCCTCTACCAGCTTTTGTTTGCAGCCTGGGTCTCAAAGCCGCTCTTCCTGGCCCCTGGGGAGACTAGGCATGTGGCTCACACCTGCTCTTGGCTCTGGGGCTCTGAGGCCAGATGAAGTTAGTACTCAGGGTAGCTGAGCCACATTCATCTGTGACCCAAGGTTACAATGAGCCTCTGGGAGGCCAGACAGGAGCTTCCATGGTCTCTACCCCACAGATGGCTTTGTTCTATTTACAGATCCAGAGCCAATGGCAATTCACTAGTTCAGTAGTTATTAACGTCTGTCAGCCCAGTTAAAAAAACACACACATGCAATTAGAATTTAACACAATTTTAAAATGAAGATTTAATGTAGGTCTTTTACCTATATAAATCATTTATTTCTTAGGCATATCTGTGTTTACGTGGATAATTCAGGCAAGAAAAACTCACACCAGCTTGACTCAGTGTGATTACCTACCTTGGCATACTCTTGCTCTTATTTTTCATTTGTAAAAATTAACCAGCCAGGCATGGTGGCTCATGCCTATAATCCCAGCACTTTGGGAAGCCAAGGTGGGAGGATCACTTGAGTCCAGGAGTTTAAGACCAGCCTGGCAACATAGGGAGATTCCTGTCTCTACAAAAAGTAAAAATAAAAAATTACCCAGGCATGGTAATATGTAACTGTAGTCCCAGCTATTCAGGAGGCTGAGGCACAAGTATTGCTTGAACCCAGGAGTTTGAGGCTGCAGTAAGCCACGATCAAGCCACTGCACTCCATCCTGAGCAACAGAGCGAGACCCTGTCTCACAAAAATGAAAAAAATTAACTGGATTACAGTGTGAGTTCTTACCTCACTGAGCCTCTGCATGACAGGTTGCTAGATGCTTTACCCATGTATTCTTGCCCCTATCCTGAAACCTCATTAGTTGTGTTCTACCAAGTGGCAGATCTACAGCCTCAATAAGCAGCCACACAAGGACAAGTATGTTAGTGCATACCCAGCTCCTTCAAGTTCTAGTCCCTCAGAAAGTATGACAAACCAATTAGATACATGGTAACATTAGTAAAATGTAGAGGTCATTTGCAGAGATCCGGGAAGTTGGGGTGACATCAAACAGAGATTCCATTACAACTAAGGGTGTAAAATCCAGATTGGAGGGTTCCAGACATAAACTCAGGGAAATTCATGAACAAGCCAGAACATGTTTCTGAGGAAGCTTATTCACTGGTATGGTGAATAGGGTCACATGATGAGGGAGAACTCAACAGGTAGAAACTTCTGGTTGAAATGTTAAGAATAATCCCACAGGGCTAGCCCCCTCTCACTTGTATCTCATTCCAGGGTGAGATACACTGGGTTCTGGACCTCTGCTGCTCTCTCTCCCTGTTTTCTCAGTTGTAAAATTAAGCAATTGGATTAGATACTCCCTGAAATCCTTTTCAGCTGTGATATCCTGGATTCTAAGACATCCTTACTTTCTTTGTTCTCAAACCTCCCCAACTCAACCCACCTCTACCTCATGTGATTGCACAAGTCAGGTGGCCTCACCTCCAAGGCAGAAGAGTCAATGAGTTAGGAGAACATTACCCCTTAACCATTGGTGTTTCAGCACCACGGAGAGCGACACAAATATGAAACTACTCCCCCCAAAACTTGGATATGCCTATGTCCAAGTCATAAATATATCTCTAAAATAACCATTAACATCTTTATTACAGAAATGAAGCCATTTTAATTTGTATATCCAACCCTATTTTCTCCCTTAGCCCTAACTCAATCTTCAGTCATAAAGTTATAACAAGTATTTTCTTGTGTGGCCAAGCCCCAGGACATTGAAGCACATTAGAGGTCACTGTGTATAAACTCCTCCCAACATAGGAAACTCTCCTATAGTATCTCTGGTGAGGGATATCAAGTGTCTGCCTGATTATTTCCAGGTACAAGAAGCTTGGTACTTCACTGGAGATTACAAAAACTCTATTACAAGTATTTTTCTTTTATTGAGCTGAAAGCTGCTTGCTAATAACAATTCTATTATATTCAGATCTAGAATATGACCATTTTGTATCCCCTCCATCACTAGCGCTCTGGTTCTAACCTCCATAAAGTTGAAATGAAGGATTAAAAAGGGTAATCCTTTTAAGGTCTATGTCACACTCATGTCACTTTACTGCTCTGTACTCACCAGTGTCTCCCCATTTCTCTCAGAGTAAAAACCAAACTCATTATAGTCATCTAAAAGGTCTTTCATGATTTGTCCCTCCTTTCTTCATCTATCTCCAACCTCATCTGTCCTTCACTCACTCTGCTCCAGCCACACTGGCCTTCTTTGCTGTCCCTTGAACATCAAGGACACTCCTGCACTGGGTACCTTACATTTGCTGTTTCCTGTAACAAGAATGCTCTTCCCCCAGCTGTCTGCATGGTTCATTTTATCACCTCTTTTTAGTCTTCCCAAATGCTGCCCTAATAGCCAGGTCTTCCTTGGCCATTCTGTGTAAGGCCCCACACACTCTGTATCTCTTTTCACTCTTAGGCAGTGATTGGTAAAAGCTGGTAAATATTTAACAACCAATCTGGAGAAGAGATCCGCATTTGCAGCATTTGCTGAATTCTATGATGCAAATAGACATTGCACCACCATACTCAATTGCAAGCTACCAATGTGAGGTCACTGAAGGCAGAGTTGGGAAAGGCTAAACTTTTGTTCTCATGAACCCAAATAAACCAGGTTAGCACACTGCTGCAGGTCAGAGAGAAAAGGCGCATGCAATCCTGGGTTGAATGCAGTGGTGGTCATAGGCTTGAATCAGGAGAACCCCAAAGGGAGAAAACATTTATGGGGAATGAATTTTCCCACAGTAGGAGCATCTAGCTTTACTTCTATCCTTCCAGCTGCTTTTGGAACAACTAAACCTGGGTGTTCTGCCTGTTCTTTGAATACCATGTGTTAAAAGCCAAATCCTTGCTTATCCTACTAAACCAACATTTGCTAATTTTTCTGCTCTGTCTCTGGCACCACAATTCTTCCCACATTTGACCTCTTGTTCTTCCTTGCCCTATATATATATATACACATACATATATATATATACACATATATACACACACATATATTACAGAAATGTGTATATATATGTGTGTGTATATATGTGTATGTGTGTGTGTGTGTGTGTGTGTGTGTGCGTGTGTGTGTGTATTCCCAGTAGTCCAGATCTTCCAGGCGGATAGGACCATGGTGTTTTGGGATAACTTATCTCCATAGCCTATGAGGACATGTGGATGCTTATAGATTGTATAGTGGGGTAAGCTGAGTGTATTAGGAACTGTCCATCGCTCTTTTCTCTGGTCTGTCTGCATTTCACATTCTTGCCTATAAGGGCTTTGGAATCACTGTGTGCATGTCATCTCTGGCTGTGCAGTGGACTGGTTCTGTATTTCCAGGACCATCTGACAGCGTCTCCAAAGTCCCAAGACAATTGTCCTTATCCATCACTCTTCAGCACATTGGTTATTAATCTCCTAGAATTATACATTCTCACTACCCCTAAAAATACACTATGAACTTTCCCACAACATTTTGCATCTAACTTAGGGGTTACACAGACTGCCCATGAAGCCAACTCATTGAATTCCTAGATAGTCATGGTTCCCAAGTTAAGAGTCCTGGACCAGATAATCTCTAAGGTCTTCTACTAGTTCTAATACAGTGTGATGATTTTATTCTTTTATGCTCCCCTAAGCTTAGTCAGCCAAGCAAGAGAGAGAGAGAGAGAGAGAGAGTTAAATTGGTTAAGTTCTTCTCACTTAATTGGTCCTCTTCAGCCAAATAATGGGTCTTAATTATCAAATTAGTAAAGCATCTCTGTTATTCATAATATGCTTACAAACAAATGGAAATGTTTTTGTAAAGAACGTTTCACTGAAGGGTTTGACTAATGAGTTAATACAAAAACACTGAAAGCAAATTATATGATTACAACTTTTTTCTATCATTCAGAATGTTTATTTGCAACAACTAATGCAAATAAAAAGAGCTTCAAATAAGATGCTCAGTTCCATTTTTGAAAAGAGAAACGAGCTGTTGCAGTTGATTTTAGACTCTTATTTTGATTTTATTTTTTATATTGTGGTCTTTATGATGTAAATGTATTACAAACTTCAGTCTTTTTACCAAGAGATTATTTTTGTTCTTCTTGACTAGCTCCTTTATACCCTTCAATATTGTCCTCTGCTTCTCAAAGGCAACTCATAATTTTTCAGAATTTTTTTTTAAAAAGAACAACTATACAAAAATTAATCTTTCGGTTAGAGTCTGTACAGCCATTCTTCTATCACAACTCTGATTTTCATTTGGATGCTGTGGACATCTTGGAGACTCACCCATAGATTGCAATATCCTGAGATTTATCAGTTTTTTTGGCCGATTTTGAACAGTTACTGATTTGGGATTATAGGAACTATTGTGAAAGAAAGAAGAGAGGAGGATTAGTGTGTATATATGGTGTATTCAAGCTTTTGGGTTTGTGCATAATTTAGAAAAAACGAAGTGTGTTCATCTGTCCACTCAAAGCAGTTGGAAATGAGGAATGCTGTTTTAAGTGGCACAATTCATGTACCTATATATAATATATGCTCTTGTAAGTGCCTCACTTTGGAAAAAAGTTAGTAAGTGCATTAAAACATGTACTAAAAGTGGCCTCTAGTTTGGAAGCTATAATCAATTTTTCAGATAAAATCTAACCCACTTATACCAAATTGCTTCCATCTGTAACTGGGAAGTTGAAAGGGATTCTTCCTATTGCCCGACTTTTTAAAAAAAAACAAATTGAGATATAATTCATGTACCATAAAAAATGCCCTTTTAAGGTATTTACTTGAGTGGTTTATAATATATTCACAAAGTTGTGCAATAATTACCAGTATGTAACTTAGTAACATTTTTGTCACCCCTATAAGAAACCCCATATCTATTAGCAATCACTTTTCATTCCTCCCTCCCCTATGCCCTGTCAACCAGTAATCTATGAAGACAAAAAGCCTGATTTGGTTTGACCTATTCTCAATATTTCATATATTTGACGTTTTATGTCTGGCTTCCTTCACATAACATACCATTTTCAAGGTTCATCCATGCTATAGCATGCATCAGTACTTCATCCCCTTTTATGGCTAATATTTTATTGTATGAATATACTGTACTTTATTTATCTGTTCATCATCTGATAGATATCTGGATTGTTTCCTCCTTTTGGCTATAAATATTCATGTACAAGGTTTTGGGTACACAAAAGTTTTCAGTCCTATTGGGTATATACCTAGGAATTGGTGGATCATACAGTAACTCTGTTTAACTTTTTAAGGAATTACCAAATTGTTTTCTAAAGTGACTGCACCATTTTACATTCTCACCAGCAATGTATAAGGGTTCCAATTTTTGCATATGTTTGTCAGTGCTTCTTATTGTGCATCTTTTGTTGTTGTTGTTATTTGTCCATTTTAGAGGGTGTGAAACGGTATTCCACTGTGGTCTTGCTTTGCATTTCCCTAATGACTAATGATGTTGAACATCTTTTCATGTGCTCCTTGGTCATTTGTATATCTTCTCCAGAGAAATGTCTATTCAAATTATTTGCTAATTTTTAGTAAGGCTATTTTCTTTTTATTGCTGAGTTGTTGGAGTTCTTTATATGTTGTGCATAGGAGACCCTTAATTGATACATTATTTGCAAAGGTTTTCTCTCATTCTGTGGATTGTCTTTCAACTTCTTGATGGCATCCTTTGAAGCACAAAAGTTTTTAATTTTGATGACACACAAATTTTCCCTTTTTCTTTGGTTCCTTCTGCTTTAGGTGTCATATCTAAGAAATCATTGCCTAATCCATGGTCATGTAAATTTATACATATTTTTCTTCTAAGAGTTTTATAATGTTAGCTTTTAAATTTAGGGTTTTTGACTCCTTCTGAATTAATTTTTGTATATAGTGTAAGCAGGAGTCTAAATATATTCTTTTGTACGTGGTTACCCATGCCCTGACTTTTGAACTAAGGCCAAAGGCTGAAGACAAAGATGCCTTAAGTACTCCACAATGTGGAAAGGTAGTTCTTTCAGAGTTTACTAAGTGTTTGCAGAATGGAATCTACCACAGAAATTCCCCCCACACAACTACATGTCTATGGTCTTCATAAGCAGACAACTGGGAAGGATGACTGGTCAGAATCTTCAGGAGTACTGTTTTCCTGGTGAATGACTTTTTACTTCCCACCAAAGCCAAGTGAAGGTGCTGAGGTAGCTGTAGAAACTCACTTGTGAGACTGGAGAAACCAGAGAGAAAGAGAGTCTGGTATTCCTTTCCCCAGCTGACACATCTGCCTAGACAAGGACTTGCTGATCTGCTAGGGAGAAGAGAATCCAGGTGAAGTGGACAGGCAGAAGGACAGGTGGTTGGAACAGCCTGACACTGGCTCATTTGGCTGGGGAGGGTGGCTGGATGTTAGCCAGCTCCCTAGTAAACCTCTAAGAGGCCATCCTGCTAGGCAAAGGGAACCCTAGCAGCCAGAGTTATTGGGGTGTACTGTTGACGGCTGTTAAGAGATGGAGCCACAGCTAGATTCCCCAAGTTAGGGAACTGTGCAGTAGGGATGCCCACAGCTCTCTGCAGAACACACACATACCCTTAGTGAGATCAGCTAGGGGAGGCACTCTGCCTGTTATCTGCAATTAAGTTGATGTAATTTAGGTCCTTACATGTTTGATGTCAGCTGTCTCTGCACCCAAGATCGAAGGAATTCAAAATTGTGAATTTGAGTAACAGCCTTAGAAGGAGATAAGGCTCATATGACTTTTTCAGTCACCTTCTGTTAAGAATGTTCTGCTGGACAGTAAGAGCCAGTCTAGCAGTAAAGATTAAATTAAGAGTGTAAGATTAGATTAGGAGTGTTTTCTTCGTCAACAGCTGATTGGTTCACCTAGCCTCAGGACAGTTGCCAATAAGATGGGACTGGGGGTGGGCAGAATACAGAGAGCAGTAAGAAAAGAAAAGAGTGTTCAGTCTTAAAAAACACACCTAATAAGACCTTAGATTGTTATAATTTATGCATATAACTGACCAGAAGAAAGTAGATCAGAAGTCTACTAAGTTTTTGAGACAGTTGTATTGTCAAATAAATCAAGTGCCTGGCCTGCTAAATCATGTGACTCTGTAACCCCTATGCCTATGAAAAATAAGGATCCCTCAAGAACGCCATATTCTGGCCCAGCACGGTGGCTCACGCCTGTAATCCCAGCACTTTGGGAGGCCGAGGCAAGTGGATCACCTGAGGTCGGGAGTTTGAGACCAGCCTGACCCACATGGAGAAACCCCGTCTCTACTAAAAATACAAAAATTAGCCAGGTGTAGTGGTACATACCTGTAATCCCAGCTACTTGGGAGGCTGAGGCAGGAGAATCCCTTGAACCTGGAAGGCGGAGGTTGTGGTCAGCCGAGATCACACCATTGCACTGTAGCTTGGGTAACAAGAGCAAAACTCAATCTCAAAACAAAACAAAACAAAACAAAGAGGAATGCCATGTTCTTCTGGTGAAATTGAAGAATTGCATTGGACCAGTGACTGCTTTATGTTTCCCATTCTCTATTCTCCTCTTTTCCAAGTGGGAGTTTTATTGTGTTTTTCTCTTCCTACTCCAGCATTACACATTGGGAGTGTATGTAGCAGATAACTTTATAGTACCGGATCTCAAGTAGTCACATTGGATTCAACACAGAGAACTGCAAGTGATCTTGGACTTCCGGCAAGCTGCAGTAAATCCTTGTGAAGAGGGTATTCTCTCAGGTATATCTTAGCCAAAAAGCCGAAGTGCTAGAAACTGCTAGTGGTTCCAATATTTGTCCTCCTTTTTACTGGGCACATCATTGCACAGAATACAAACTACAGCTTTTCCAGTCTACCTGGGAATTATTTGTGGCCATGTGAGAAGCTCTGGACAGTAGGGTATTAGTAGAAGTGATGGTACAGCTCTGGAAAGTATTCTTAAAGGAAGGAGGTATTCCCTTCTTTATCCGTTCTCCTCTTTCTGAAAGGCAGC
Source organism: Cacajao melanocephalus (assembly GCA_963573385.1). Lineage (NCBI taxonomy): Eukaryota > Metazoa > Chordata > Mammalia > Primates > Pitheciidae > Cacajao > Cacajao melanocephalus. The sequence goes on from CAUYLG010033927.1 coordinate 96,801, forward strand.
TGTGGTGGCTGGAGCTGGAGTGATCTTGCATTATAAGGTAAATTGGGGAAAGCCGTGTGTTGCAGGACAACAAATTAGAAGCAGCTTGAGTTCCTGACGCCATGGAATGATGCCTTACCAGGGCTGGGCTATTACTCAAACTTTAATAGACTTCTTTCTTGTTTAATCTGCTATAATTTGGGGGCATTTTGTTTTTCAGAACTGAAATAAATCCCAACTAATGCAGTAATGCTTTAGAACATCCACTCAACTCTTTGTAACAGTATTGCACACTCTTCCCTTGTCATCACATGTGTATGTGTCTAGTGGGGTGGTGTTCTGGGAAGAATGGAGTAGAAGGATTCATTCAAAACTTGTAAAGAAATCATTTTCCAACCCTGAGAGGGGCTCTGGGCAAGGTAATGCAGAAGGACCCTGGCCCCTTTTTAATTCCTGAGTATTGGCAGTCATAGAGAGACCCAATGACAGCCTGCTACTGGTCATTTACTTCTCAGTTATGGAAAATGCAAAGTGAAAATACCCTGTTCCACTCTGCTCCCTACCTTCACCCATGCAACTTCCATAGGTAGCAGAAACCAGTGCCCTGAACGAAAGAAAGGGTGCTGATACCTACAGGTTTATGTTTATTCAGCAAATCTTTCTTGAGCACACCTAACATGTACCATGCACTTAAAACACAGTTGGGATGTGGTAGTGAACCAGAGAGATGTAAACAAATCTTGTGGAGTGCGCATCTGGTTGATGGATAAGTGATACAAGAGTAGACAGGGAAACCGCTGAGGCAAGTAAAATACCAGGCTTTACCTCTCACTTACAGACCACTCACAGCTTGTCTATATCTGGGCTTCTTTGGAGAGCTGGAAACAAAGTGCTGCATTCTGATTTTTTTTGGGGGGGGGCTCTGGGGTACATGTGCAAATCCTGCATCCTGCATGACTGTTGCATAGGTACATACATGCCATGGTGGTTTGCTGTCTTCATCCCTCCCCGCCAACCCCCGTCACCTACATCAGGCATTTCTCCTAGTGTTATTCCTCCCTATCCTCCCTGCCCCACCCTTCCCCACCAGCCCCCCACCAAGCCCGGTGAGTGTTGTTCCCTTCCCAGTGCCCCAGTGTTGTCATTGTTCATCACCGGCCTATGAGTGGAAACAAATGATGTTTGGTTTTATGTTCTTGTGTCAGTTTGCTAAGAATGATGGTTTCCAGATTCATCCATGTCCCTGGAAAGGACATGAACTCATCTTTTTATGATTGTATAGTATTCCATGGTGTATATGTGCCACATTTTTTTTTTGTCCAGTCTATCATTGATGGGCATTTGGGTTGGTTCCAGGTCTTTGCTATCGTAAACAGTGCTGCAATGAACATACATGTGCATGTGTCTTTATGATAGAATGGTTTATAATCCTTTGGGTATATACCCAGTAATGGGATTACTAGGTCAAATGGAATTTCTATTTCTATATCCTTGAGGAATCACCATACTGTCTTTCACAGTAGTTGAACTAATTTACACTCCCACCAACAGTATAAAACTGTTCCTGTTTCTCCACATCCTCTCCAGTATCGGTTGTCTCCAGATTTTTTAATGATCACCATTCTAACTGGCGTGAGATGGTATCTCAATGTGGTTTTGATTTGCATTTCGCTAGTGACCAATGATGGTGAGCATTTTTTCATACCATACGTTTGTTGGCCAAATATTTGTCTTCTTTTGAAAAGTGTCTGTTCATATCCTTCACCCACTTTTGATTGGGTTTGTTTGTTTGTTTTCTTGTAAATCAGTTTTAGTTCTTTGTAGATTCTGGATATTAGCCCTTTGTCTGATGGGTAGATTGTGAAAATTTTTTCCCATTCTGTTGGTTTGCCGGTTTACTTTAATGATTGTTTCTTTTGCTGTGCAGAAGCTCTTAAGTTTAATTAGATCCCATTTGTCTATTTTGGCTTCTGTTGCTATTGCTTTCGGTGTTTTAGTCATGAATTCCTTGCCCGTGCCTACGTCTTGAATGGTTTTGCCTAGGTTTTCTTCTAGGATTTTTATGGTGTTAGTTCTTATGTTTAAATCTTTACTCCATCTAAAGTTAATTTTTTTTTTTTTTAGACAAAGTCTCACTCTGTCACCCAGGCTGGAGTGCAGTGGCATGATCTTGGCTCACTGCAACCTCTGCCTCCCAGGTTCAGGCAATTCTCCTGCCTCAGCCTCCTGAGTAGCTACTGGGATTACAGGTGTGTGCTACCATGCCCAGCTAATTTTTGTGTTTTTAGTAGAGACAAGGTTTCACCATGTTGGTCAGGCTGGTCTCTAACTCCTGACCTTGTGATCCACCCACCTTGGCCTCCCAAAGTGCTGGGATTACAGGCATGAGCCCCTGCACCCAGCCTGGAGTTAATTTTTGTATAAGGTGTCTGGAAGGGGTCCAGTTTCAGCTTCCTGCACATGGTTAGCCAGTTTTCCCAACACCATTTATTAAACAGGGAATCCTCTCCCCATTGTTTGTTTTTGTCTAAACTAGACAAAGATCAGATGGTTGTAGATGTATGGCATTGCTTCCAAGGCCTGCTGTGTTCCATTGGTCTATATCTCTGTTTTGGTACCAGTACCATGCTGTTTTGAGTACTGTAGGCTTGTAGTATAGTTTGAAGTCAGGTAGCGTGATGCCTCCAGCTTTGTTCTTTTTGCTTAGGATTGTCTTGGCTATGCAGGCTCTCTTTTGGTTCCATATGAAGTTTAAAGTGTTTTTTTCCAGTTCTTTGAAGAAGGTCAACGATAGCTTGATGGGGATAGCATTGAATCTATAAATTACTTTGGGCAGAATGGCCATTTTCACAATATTGATTCTTCCTAACTGTGAGCATGGAATGTTTTTCCACCTGTTTGTGTCCTCTCTTAATTCCTTGATCAGTGGTTTGTAGTTCTCCTTGAAGAGATCTTTTAGCTCTTTTGTTAGTTGTATTCCTAGGTATTTTATTCTCTGTAGCAATTGTAAATGGGAGTTCGCTCATGATTTGGCTCTCTGTTTGTCTGTTATTGGTGTACAGGAATGCTTGTGATTTCTGCACATTGATTTTGTATCCTGTACATTCTGGTTTAAGGAGGTTCCAACATCAATACTGATGCTGCCCTGTTTCTTCTTGTCTTTTCAGCATGTAAATGGCTAACAAGTGTGTCAATTCCTAATATAGTGTTATGTCCCTGTATTGCAAATAAGTTATAGGAGAAACAATTATTTCATGATTTCTCAGTGATAAAAAAAAAGAGAGACTCTCACTCTTGCCTTCTCTAGGATATTACAAATATACTTGGTCTTTGTCTTCTTGCCTCATCCTGAACAAGACAGTCAATCTCTCTGCGTGATCTGTTTTGTTTTTGTAGCAACAACAGCATTCAGCTGTTGTACAAAAAATGCTATATGCATTAGTTCAGGTCTGCCAAGAAGCAAATGCCAAGATGGGATTAGATGTGCAAGAAATTTCTTGGAGAAGAGAACAAGAAAGACAAGAAGAGCTTTTGGACTGCAATACAGGTCTAACACCAGTAGGAGAAGAGAAGGAAGGAAGGAAGATTGGGGAAGAAGAATCTCAGACTACACTAAAATTTCAAGAAAGATTCAAGCAGGTCTATGGAGAGTCCTTGAGACAAAGTTCTCCTTGGAGGAGGCCTGCATCTCACTGAAATGAGCCTGCCTTAGTACCTTGCTATGGTAGCTGGGGAGCAGCTCAGGGCCTTGGGATGAGTGTGCAAGTGGGTCCAGAGGGGGAGCAGTGGGGCCATCGCTCAACTATGCTCCCGTAGCAGGAGACCTGAGTGGTGCATTTTCATGGCCATCTTCCATTTTCATTGCTACCAGTTTTGTCCTAGGCTATCAATTGTTTCTGGGGAGCAGCTTCCACCTGACCCTTGCACAGAAACCCCGGATCACATTTGATGCCTCTCAGAAGGAGCACACATTCTGCTTTCCTCTCCATACTCAGATTAGACAACTAGAATATTTTTTTTAAAAACACAACTTTCTTTTTTAAGAGTAGTTTTAGGTTCACAGGAAAACTGAATGGAAAGTACAGAGATTTCCCGTATACTCTTCACCTTCACACATGCACAGCCTCCCCGACCACTGTCATCCCCTGCAGAGTGGTACATTTATTGTAATCAATGAACCTACATTGATACCTCATTGCCACCCAAAGTCTACAGTTTACATTAGGGCCCACTTTCAGTGTCATACATTCCATGAGTTTGGACAGATGTATACGGATGTGTGTCTACTCATCTCTCTCTCCTCAGCAACTCCGGCAACCACTGATCTCTTTACTGTCTCTGTAGTTGCACCTTTTGCAGAATGTCATAGATAACCAGAACATTTAATTCTTTACTTCTAGCCACATTTCCTTCGTTCTGAGTGGGATAGAAATGCCACATGTAATGACTGCTTACCCTGGTCTTTTCTGGTCACAAATTTAAAGTCAGCTCTGCTTTAAAGTCCTTTGGGGGCTGGACGCAGTGGCTTATGCCTGTAATCCCAGCACTTTGGGAGGCCGAGGCAGTCAGATCACTTGAGGTGAGGAGTTCAAGACCAGCCTGGCCAACATGGTAAAACCGCATCTCTACTGAAAATACAAAAGTTAGCTGGGCATAGCGGTACGTGCGTGTAATCCTAGCTACTCCAGAGGCTGAGGCAGGAGAATCACTTGAATTTAGGAGGTGGAAGTTGCAGTGAGCTGAGATTGTGCCACTGCACTCCAGCCTGGGCAACAGAGCATAACTGTCTCAAAAATAAATAAAATAAAATAAAATAAAATAAAATAAAATAAAATAAAAAGTCCTTTGGGCAAGGAGGATATTTAGGTGACTGCAGAAGCCCAAGAACAACATTCGGTCATGTGACATTTGTTCCCAGACTCCACTTTCCCGTTGCTTCATGTTTGGTAAAGAATTTCTTTTAAAAACATTTTCCACAGGGGAATAAACACAGCTTCTTTTTTTTCTTTTGGATACCACTCTGACCATATCAGAGATGCTGGAGCCCAGAATTAAAAAGACTGAAACAAACCCTTGGACCACTCAGCCCCCGTCTCTTCCTAGGAAATGTTGCCTTGCTTAAATTGCCTTTGGAAAGAATGCTGTCATCCATGAGCCCTGCTGAGTCAGCCATTTTACCAGCATCCAGATCTCCTTCTGAGTGTGATGTTGGCAAGGAAGAGTGAGGCTAGAGGTATCAGAGACTGTCTCCACACAGTGGTGGTGACTTTCACATTGATCATGGGCATTGTTTTGAAAATAACTGTTAAAGATGGGAGCATGTAGAGAAAAAAAATAGTCATCACTCAGAGTCAGATGGAGTCAATTTGTCATTCAGTCTATGAGTCACTAACAATTATTCATTTTATCTCTGGTGTTGTGGCCGAAACAGACAAGATTTTTGTCATATTGGCTCTTACTGTCTGACAAGGGAGAGAGGCAGTAATGAAAATAAGCATTCCAATTTAACCTCAATGCCTTTGCCAGCCTGCTAGACCAGGCAAATATGATAAACATGGATTTAATGAAGTATGCAACAAAGTCTATCCAGGTATTCCTGAAGGCAAAATGGAATAATGTGGCTGAATAATATAATGGTCCCATTTTATACTCAGGTCCACAAAAAATGAACTATTCAAAGACAGAACTGAGAGCCTGCAGCCCAGAAAAGTGATATGATTTGGGTCCGTGTCCCTGCCCAAATCTCGTGTTGAATTGTAATTCCCGATGTTGCCATGTTGAAGTGTGGCCTGGTGGGAGATGATTGGATTGTGGAGGTGGATTTCCCTCTTGGTGCTGCCCTCGGATGCTGAGTGAGTTCTTGTGAGAGCTGGCCATTTAAAAGCATATAGTACCTCCCTCCTCGCTCTCTTTCTTCTGCTCTAACTATGTGAAGTGCTGGCTGCCCCTTTGCCTTCTGCCATGATTATAAGTTTCCTGAGACCTCCCCAGAAGCCAAGCAGATGCCAGCGTTACGCTTTCTGTACAGCTTGCAGAATCTTGAGCCAATTAAACCTCTTTTCTTTATAAATTACCCAGTATCAGGTACTTCTTTATGGTAATGGGAGAACAGACTAATACAAGAAGTTTTCTTGGAAGAGACTTGGAGAATCTGGGAGAGAAAAGTCAGTATAACTCACATTTATACTTCACAGCCCCCAACTACTGTGTCTGAAGCCTATAGCCCAGAGCATGGAGGATTAACAGCAAACTAGAGTTGCTGCAGCCGGGTGCAGTGGTCCAGGAGGTGACAAGTGCCACCTAGGAAATACCATGGACTCCATTAGGTATGGTCCAATCCACTTCCATAGACTTTTAAAAGTCATAGTCTAGTTAGAGGGCTATCAAAACATATCACAGAATATCTCAAAAATTATACTTTCTTGACAGAACACCAATAGGAAGAGGTCACAAGATACAATGCATGCCTAGGTTAAAGTAAACCACAACAGAGAAAGATGGCACAAATAAATTATTTATTATAATTAATGATTAAAATTAGGTCCAAATCCTTTTATAAAACAATGCTGAGGGCTTCTTATGTGCCTAAAAATATGCAAAGTTTTAGTATGCATTGGCACCTTTAAGATTCACAGCTTATTATTTTTGTCACTAAACGATACTAATTTTGCAAGTAAAATTTTTCTTCTTATAAATAATGATGTTAAAAACGCCAACTTTTTAAGAATGGGAAACGTGTTTTAATCAAATATTTGTATGCTATAGGGAGCATTGTCATTTATTCTCATCAGATCTTTAATATTGTTTGTTTCTTAGCATAATTCTATTTTCAAAGACACATTGCATAAAAGTGATGAAAAGCAGTAGCTGCATGTTTGGTGATATTCTGATACTCTTAACACAGCTTGCTGTAAAAACCATTCATTGTCTTACCTTATATACCTCAGCTCTGAATTCTTCTAGAAACCCAAGTCTAGAATTATGTATTTTTTCTTTGTAGAATCCCAATTTTGTATTGATTTGATCTAGAAAGAGTTTGAGAACAAGAGTTGGTTTTTCACTGAAGACTTTCTTTTCTCAGAATTTGATCCGCAGGAAATGAGTCTTTGTGGTAGACAGGCTTACTATACAGCAGATTGCTGCATTCCCTTATGGGTGTCCATGGCTCTCCTTCCTGCCAGTGTTTTCTTGCTTGAAGGAGAAGATGTGCTTGGCTCCTCTCATGAATCTTCATGTTTTTAAACCAGTTATAATAATCCTATTGCCTTTTGCCAGATATCCCCATCCCAATCTCCCTTGCAGCCAGAGTGACTATGGGATCTAATTTTGACTGATGAGATATATAGGGGAAGTTTGCTAGAGGGGTTTAGGAAAGATTTTATTTTCAGATGAAGGGAGAGACACAGGAGAAAAAGCTTACTGGAGCCATGTCTTGTCTCCCTTCTCCTTGCATCTTGTGGTGAGGCAACTTCCATCTGTGACCGTGAGGTAACACCTGAGGATGCCTGAGCAGAAAATGAGAGAGGCTGGGGATCCTGGCATGCCACTGAGCAGCTGAATGAAGCCTGCCACTGCCTACTTCCCAGCTTCTTAGGAGGCAAGAAAACCAAATTCTCTGTGGTTTAAGCCACTGTTAACCAAGTTTTCTATTTCTTAGTATTAAAAGCCTCCCTAGCTTTTATACATCACAAATCCATGTTAAATTTGTAAGACACGCTATCCCAATGACACATATCAATTCAGAGTTCACATAGCCAGTGCTGTCAAGGTGCTCTGGCATTGGTGATTTCTTCACATTCTTGGGTACGACAGACCACTTCTGAATACACTTATATTGTTCCTATGTATCACAATAAAATACACTGTAGAAGAAAAACAACTTCTGGCATTGATATTTCCTTCAAGAATTACCTGTGAATAGCTTAAGGCTCCTGACTTGGAAAAGGCTGACCAAACAAGTGCCTCTCTTCCCCCTAAAGTCCATGAATCTTAAACTCATCCCCATAGCTACAGCTTAGAGCCTACACCAGCATACCAATCACATAGAGAGCAGCAGTGATGCTGGCATTTGGTGGAGTGCTTATTAAAGGAACCCAATATATACAGAATACAGTTCCTGAAGGCTACACTTAAGGAATAAACTTGAAGCCATTGCACATATAATGCCTGTGATTTCTCAGCGGTTGGTTTAATTAAACCTACTAAGACACCTCAGACTGATGCTCCAGGCCCAGAATCATGTGGTCCAGATGGGGAATGTGTGGGTGATTCAGACCTAGGGTGATGAAAGGACTCGGACACAGGCCGCTGCTCCATTCACCCCTGGGAAAGGCTTTCTGTGATCCTCAGTGAAGAAGGATTAGAAGTTAACCTCAGAGCCAAATTACTTGTTACATGCTATCAGACATAATCATTCTCAACCAATTCTTGAGGAAATTACACTTACTTCCTATTTCATAGTATGAGGTTAATGATTTTTACTTTTTTTGCCTTTGTACATTTTTCAAGTGAAAAAGCCCTTTCAGGATGCTATCTGAAGTGGGTGGAACCAATTAATGATTTTCACAAAAATTCTCTTCTCTAGAGTGGATCCCACTAGGTGAGCAGAAACCCTCCCTCTTCTTCCCATCTTGCTTAATGAGCTGAATGGCCTAATGTTTACAAAGCACCTAACAGAGTCTTCTCAGAGCAAACACTCACAAATAGCCTTTTCTTCCTGCCAGTACATAACTTTTTCTCAGCACTGCTTATATATCCCATGAATAATTGTCACTGTTATTTAACAAAGAGGGTAATAGTCACACCAGGATTGTATCTTAAACTGGGCCACACACTTGGAGACAGTACCAAAATTCTTCCAGCCAAGAAGAAAAATTCATGTCTTTTGACAAATGACCAATATACTGGGGATGTTTAACCTGGATTAGCAACATCTTAGATGACAAATATTTGATAGATGTCTTTAATTGTAAAAAGGGGTGTTATGTCCAGAAGGCTTTGACTTGATCTGTCTACGTGAAAATAAGAACAAGGAGTAAAAGGACTATAGGGATGATTTTTTTTTATTGCTCCCTGCTTTAGTAATGTGGCTCACAAGAATCCCTGGAAAACCTAAGAAGTACTGATGTCGTTGATTTGAAAATTTAGGAGACATAATGAAGGAGGGGAAATACTTTTCTTCCTTCCTCTTAGGTTCTGTGGCTTAGTCTGAGAATTAAACTGGCAAAAGACAGATTGACAGGAGAAACAGCATCCAAATTTTATTTGATGTTAATATTTTACGTGTACATGGAGGCTTTCATATGTAAAACATGAAGATCCAAAGAAGCAGACATGCCTGAGAGCTTATATACCACATTAACAAAGAATTATACATTTCAGAAGATGTGACAAGACAAAATAGTAAGACGAGGGAAAAAGGAGGTTGGGCTGGAGCAGCAGATTCTGGAAAGTGGCTAGGAAATAAACAGGAAACTAATAGAGAATAAGGTTATTTCAGTAGGCTTTCTTGTATAGATTCATCTGGGTGTTGACTCCCCATATCCAGTGATAAGAATGTTCTTCTCTTCCTGGTATAGGGAGAGCACCTTTCTCACAAGAAATTTGTGCCCTGCATTTAAACTAAAAGTAGACCTACTGTCTGATCCAGCAACCTCACTACTGGGTAACTACCCAGAAGAAAACAAGGCATTATACTAAAAAGATACTTGCACACACATATTTATAGCAGCACAATTTGCAATTGCAAAAATATGGAACCAGTCCAAATGTCCATCCATCAATGAGTGGATAAAGAAAACGTGATATCAGGTGGCTGCGGTGGTTCACACTTGTAATCCCAGCACTTTGGGAGGCTGAGGCAGGCAGATCACTTGAGGTCAGGAGTTTGAGACCAGCCTGGCCAACATAGTGAAACCCTGTCTCTACTACAAATATAAAAACTAACCAGGCGTGGTGGTGCATGCCTGTAATCCCAGCTACTCGGGAAGCTAAGGAAGGAGAATCACTTGAAACCAGCAAGCACTGGTTGCAGTGCCACTGCACTCCAGCCTGGGCAGCAGAGTAAGACTCCCTTTCAAAAAAGAAAAGAAAAGAAAAGAAAGGTTTTATATATATAAAATGTGATATATATATTTGTGATATATGTAGTAAATATATTTGTGGTATATATTTATACACACACACACACACACACACACACATACACACACACCATGGAATACTACTCAGCCATAAAAAGGAATGAAATAATGGCATTTGCAGCAACCTGGATGGAATTGGAGACTATTATTATTATTTTTTTTTTGAAAGAAAGAAAAAGAGAGGAAAGAAAGTCAGAGTAAAAGAAAGAAAAAAAAGAATGTAAGAGAGAAAGAAAGAGGAAGAGAAAGAGGGAGAGAGAACAGGATTCTTGTTCTATTGCCCAGGCTAGAATGCAGTCTAAAAATGGGTATTAAAAACCTCTTTTATGGCAATAATTGTGCTTAACAATGGAGACAGGAAGGATTAAGGGATGAAAATAACAAACAAGCAGCCAACCAATATTTTATTTAAACCTGTGAAATGCTATGCAATTGCTGAGGAGTGATTTACTTCCAATTATGTGGTCACTTTT